>SJYC01001904.1:0-35207 GCA_006408675.1 Madoqua kirkii | reverse complement strand
TTATTGTGAATCCCAGTAAGAAAAAGGGTTGAGAAAAACTGGCTTAAATAACCTCTTACCACTTTTTCTAACTATAAGACTGTAAACCTGTAGATAACTCTTACTAGACTATGAAGTTCATTTACAATTAAAAAAAATTCTTGACTGTGGTAAAATACTCATAATGTGAAATTTACCATTTTAGCCATTTTTAAGTGTTCAGCCAGTGATATGAGATACTTTCACATTGTTGTGCAACCATCACCACCATCTCCAGAACTTTTTTTATTTTCCCAAACTGAAACTGTCCTCACTAAACAATAACTCCCCATTCTTTGCACCCCATCCCTGGCAGCTGCCCTTGTACTTTCATTATTGTGACTCTGAGTACTCTAGGTCCCCCATCAAAGTGGAGTCCTACAGTAGTTGTCTTTTTATGACTGGTTCATTCCACTTAGCAGTGTCTTCAAGGTTCATCCCTACTGTGGACTGTGAGCTTCCTACAAGAAGAACTGATTCATTAGTGCCCCAGGTACAAAAGAAGTGCCCACACTCCAAGCATTGTTTTAAGTGGAAAACTCTATCTCTTTAGGGAGAGACAATGCTAAACGACCCATCAAAGACAGAGAAGTCTAGTGTAAGACGGTCCCCTCTGAGCAGACTATGGAACAGATACTATGCTGATGGGTGGTGGGAGTGTCATTTATTTCTGGCTTCATACCTAGATTTTACTGTGGCTCAATCATAGACATTCTAAGGGCAAGTGAGGTTAGCTGTCTTCTCTTGTCCAACTAGGTCGGTTTTAACCACACTTTCCCTGTGGGACAGACGCGAGCTGGTTGGCAAGATTTAAAATAGAGCAATAAAGACATAAGCTGAGATCCAGCGAGTGAGGTCCTGGAACAGAAAAGAGAGACAATGGCAAAGACAGAGCATAAGAGGAGCTAGAGAGAAAATGCCTACATGAAACCAACCATATAGAATGGGGAAATTCTTTGGGGTTCTTGGTTTTAAATCACCAAATATTAAAAAAAAAATCAAGATCAGAAACAAAGGCTTCATTTTTCCTGAATTCCTAAGATCCTCTCGCCAGATCCTCTTGATATTTTTATATTATTTCCCACTTACCTGGAGACTATCATTTGGAGATACAGAGATAAGGAATTCCTAGAGATTTTGAAATCCTGAGTATGTGGACATTTTGAAGGGTGGGGTGGGGAGGAGAAGAGAAACTTGGAGGAAAATTCTAAAACATGCCATGTGTAATGGCCTGTAGGGAACCAAACTTTTATAATGCCCTGTAGGGAACCAAACTCTCTCCCTTCTCATCTCACCTCCCCCCTTTTTTGGCTTGGGAAATAAACATGCATCATATATAACTTAATTTGCTTTTAAAATTAGAATTTGCTGTATTTAGAGATGTGGTAGTCTTGGAAAAAGGTTACTTTTTGTCCTTTTCTTTGGGGGGAGTGAGAACCAAAAAAAAAAAAAAATCTTCCTTGACATTTTAAAAAGCACTTTTGAGATTTGTACATTTTCAGTCCCACGAGGAAAACAGGGAGACACACAGATAGAGGTATTGGGCTGGCCAAAAAGTTTGTGTGGATTTTTCCACCACATCTGGCTAAAAGTCCGAATAAACATTTTGGCCAACACAATACACCATGCCAGCATCCCGATACATACCGAGTCTGCTTCCCCAGTAGAATTCACTGGTTTTTTCTATCATTGCAGACTGATCGTTGTGTGTCCACTCTTTTAGGGTCCTACTTTTAGTGGTGGGTGGTGGGCTTCTGCCAGACTGAACCGATCAGAAGGGGCAGGAGTCTGAGGGTGGTGGCCTAATTTATGACAGGGCACAGGTGACCTGAGAGCTCAGAGAGCAAAGTGGTGAGTGTGAATCCGGAGAAAGGAGCTAAGTGCAGACTCTGTGTTGAAAGACCCAGCGGGGTGGGGGTTGGGCAGAGTGCAGCATTCCAGTGGGTCATTTGGGTATGGAGGCCCAGAAATCCAGACCCGGTAGAGAGCATGGTTCAGACTGAGTGTGTGTGAACAGGTGGACCGACTATCTGCTGACTGCACAAACCAACTGGGCTGTTGATCCCACAGTAGGTCTGTCTATTTCCTACACCTGCCACCAAACCAGATAGGCAAGGACTCAACAAGGATTCCATGAACCCCTCCTGGAAAAGAATTACTCCAGCATAGTCTAGAAAATCAAAGTTTTATCACATTAAAGGACTCAAATACAAAAAAGATGGGGTATTGATAATAACCACCAAGAAAGAAAATGCTAGAATTAAGAGTCATTGCCCAAGTATAATCAATGTGCTCGGAAAGGTGAATGCAAATGTCAAACATTTGGAGGCCAGGGAATATATATATATATGTATATTAAATTCATCATCGTATTTCTCTTTAGTATCTTGCCTTGTGCTTATAGTAAATATTTCTCCAAAAGTATTTGTTGAATGAATAATGTAAGAAAGAAATCAATAATGATACTCTAGAACTGAAAATCCAAGTCACTATGACAAAAGTCAGGTTTGTAGGGGAAGGAAGTAAAAGTGTGCTAAAGCTCTTATCTCCTAAAGAAAATCATTAGATACTGTTCTATTCTTCATGTAATGAAATTACATGCATTCCTCATTTTATTGCGCTTCACAGATATTCCAGATTTTACAGACTGAAAGTTTGTGGCGACCCTATGTTGTCAGATGATGGATAAACATCATTTTTTAACAATAAAGTATCTTTTAGACAAAATGCTATTGCACATTTAGTAGACTCTAGTATAGAGAAGGCAATGGCACCCCACTCCAGTGCTCTTGCCTGGAAAATCCCATGGACAGCAGAGCCTGGAAGGCTGCAATCCATGGGGTCGCTAAGAGTCAGACACGACTGAGCGGCTTCACTTTCATTTTTCACTTTCATACCTTGGAAAAGGAAATGGCAACCCACTCCAATATTCTTGCCTGGAGAATCCCAGGGATGGGGGAGCCTGGTGGGCTGCTGTCTATGGGGTCGCACAGAGTCGGACATAACTGAAGCAACTTAGCAGCAGTATAGATAAACATATCATTTATACCTACCAGGAAACCAAAAAATTCATCTGACTTGTTTTATTGCAACATTTGCTTATTGTGGTGGTCTTCAATTGATCCTGCTATGTCTCCAAGCTCTGCCTGTAGACAAATGATTTTAACTTCAAGATAAAAACAAGATGTAAAACTTACAAAGCATCGAAGAATGGAAGAACAAAGAAACAGGAGTAATACTGCAAAAAAGAAAAGAAGACTCTCTTTCTCATATAGCTAGATGTGGGGCCAGAAACCAAGCTCTGCTCCTCCTATTTAGTCTTGGGAACAACACTGGACCTCTTGGGTCCTCTGTCTTCTTATCTGAACACAGATGTGAACCAGAAACACTGTAAGATCTCCACGGCTCCTCCCATTTATGCGCACAGAACTTGACTCCTGGAAGTGTTCCCAAATCTGTTGCTCTTCTCTGCTGACAGTGAAAATGATTTAATTGATTGCACTTGTTGTGTCATGTGTGTGCATTTTAACAGGGACTTTCTGAAGCAATGTCTAATGCAAAAGAGTGCTCAGTGTTGAGACTAGGGTACTTGTGGCTGGGAGGGAGAGTTGGGACAGGCAAACTCTTGTATGCCCTTCAAACACATGCCCCAGGCAATCATTCATCTTCCTTACATTTACACTTGGCCTTGAGTCTCAGGAAGTACCATGGAACTGTGATGTTGGGCTGACCAAAAAGTTCATTCAGCACTGTCCATAACATCTTATGGGAAAATCTGAATGAACCTTTTGGCCAACCCAATATAAGAAGACTTTGATAAATCCCATCTTTATGGGATCCTATAAATCCCATCTTTATGATTTTCAACTTATATGACTTAAGGCAAATCAAGTCACCTTCCTGAGTTGATCGTCTATTAAGTGGGTTTAATAGTACCTATTGTATAGAATTTAGAGAGAATGAAGTGATTAAAGTGATGATAATGGTGTAAAAACAATAGACATAAACAGAAACTAGAAGGAAATACCAATAGCAAAGAGCAGCAAAATGCCAGAGATTCGTTTCCTTTTCTCTGTCACATAGATGTTCTGAAATGTATTAATATGTTTGTAATTAAAACATTATCAGTAGAAGGAATATATATATATACACATACACACACACACACACACACACACACACATACACATGAAAGTGCCTGGCAAGCTGTAAAGCACTATGAAACATTTCTATTGTGACTAGGAGTAAGATTACAGGGACTTTCTCTATGTGCTAATGCTTCCAAAGGCTTTGACCCCAGGATGTGACACAGAGCTGGGTCCCAGTTCCTTGTTCTCCATCCAGCAACCCTTCACAGAAGCCCATGCCCCCGACGTGTGTGTGTGTGTTTCTATGCTTTAAAACAATTTTTTATTGGACTATATTTGCTTTACAATGTTTTGTTAGTTTCTGCTGTATAGCAAACTGAGTCAGCTATACGTGTATACATATATCCCCTCTTTTTTTGATTTCCTTCCCATTCAGGTCACCATAGAGCATTGGGTAGAGTTCCCTGAGTGTACAGCAGGTTCTCATTAGTTATCTATTTTATACATAGTACCATGAGTGTATATGTGTCAACTCCTCCATGTGCCTGATTCATACTTCTAGTATGTTGATTCTCCTGTATCTATTGAATAGAAAATAAAACTAGCCCTCAAAGCACCATCACTGTGGATTATCTGGGGCTGTCTGTTTTCCAGGTTTCATTTTCCTCCTCTGGCTTGCCAACAACAGGCAGGGGCCCCTCAGACTTAGGCCATCAGACCTCTGCATTTGCCAGCAAGTGATGGCTCCTTACTTCCTAGAAGCACTGTTTCTAGGAAATGAAGCTGCATTTCTCAGCCTGCTAGGGACAGTCTGGAGGTTATTCTTGGCCAGGGCTCCCACCATTTCTTCCCCTTGGAGCCTCAGAAGCAGACCTAAGCAGGTGCTGATCAGACAGTCGTTAGTTCCCCAAATCACTTAAAATCACAGGTTGCACATATATGGACAGGCAGGGCCCACTGAACCACACCAAGGCCTTGAGGGATTTTGGTATCCACAGGTATCCTGGAACAGATTCCCCCATGGATCTGGAGGAATGACTATATTCCCCTTTGTCTAGTGTTTCTCTGCAAGTCTCAACTGTCCGTTCTGGCCCATACCCTAATACCAACTCTTTCTCCCTTTATAACATGGTCCTTATTACTGCCAGAGACTTGCCCAAGGCTAGCAGAAACTTCCAAGACTCTAAATTCACATCCAGGGGACCCATTCATTTTTTTCCTTATTGAAAACCCTTGTGGTTATTTTAGGACCTGGCTGAGGGCTTGGCACAAAATTAAATATTCAACAAATATTGTGGAAAGAATGAAAACCACAATCATGAAAAAATAATTTATCTCTTCTTTTAAAGAAAACCCAAATGAGACACATGACTGCCAATCAAAGCTTTTGGATCAACATGAAATAACCAGGTTTACTGTATGGACATGATATGATTTCATGACACTTAGGCAGCTCATGCAGTATATTTCAGGTTAATGTTATAATTTCAACAGGACTTTAAAAAATTCTGGTAATTGGCACAAATCAAAAGAGCCAGCTTCCTCTACTGCTTGTGGTTAAAGGAACTGGGTCAGAACTCAGAGCTTCCACAGCATGATTCTACTGTCTCTGAACACTCTTGCCAGGGACCACTCTATTCAAACCATTTGGATGCACATTAGCTTCTTTCCTCTGGAAAATAGTCTATAGGGGATTTGACACATTTTGATGGCATTTCTGGGCAGAGCTTGCAGTGACAAATAAAATGCTTGTTCACTCAGGTCATATGGATGGTCAGAGATGCCTCCGGAGGTCAGGCATGTACCCAGTAAATGGCCACATGGCATCTGAGAGCTGGATGCTCTTCTCTATTGGTTCTTGGCTATTGATTGCTTATAGAAAGCCTGAGGGCACGAGTCACCATTTCTCATCTTGTAAAAAAGTCCTTCAGCATCCCTATCACCATCAGTGGCTCTGGTGGACCCCCAGGTCTCCCACCACCACCTTATGGGATGTTCCTGCTGTGTGGGAGGAGAGAGAGAAAAGCACTGACTCTGGAATTCAGAGATTTGGTTCCATCTCTGCCACCAATTCAGTCTGGCGTTTAGAAACCAGTCCCCAGGAACACACTGGTGTTATGGAAGGGACAGTCGTTGGTTGTGTGTGATCATTGTGTACCATGAAGGACATTTAGGCTACCTGGTACCACAGGGATGCCTGTAGCACCTCCAGTCAAACAGTCCTCCAAAAGTCACACATATTTCCCAGGAGTGAGGTTGCCCCTAGTTGAGAATCCCTTAGCTAGTGATGATAAGTTCTTCTTTCCCTGACATTTTCATGTTCTGGGGGAAACTGGAGGCTCTGATCTCTTCACTTTCATTTTTTCCTCCCACCAAGAAATCCCTCCTCTGTTAATAGCCTTGTTTCTAGATCTTCATGGTCAGCTGCCCTACACTCAACCAAGATTTCCTCTTTCTGTGTCTTCTGATGACCTGGACCTCAGTTCGGTGGGATTACCACTAACTGATTTATTTTACCCATTGTGCTAATGGTTCAATCCATCAACAAAAATGTGTAAATGCTTGCTTTTCCATACACAGACTCTTAGATGCTGGAGCTGGACTAAGAGTAGGGGCCAGTTTGCAAATGGGAAAACAGTGCTGCTCGAGAGGCAAACAGTCCAGGGGTTAGCTCATTTAGGCAGACCCTCATCCCTTTGTGCCTCATCTCAGCTTCTAGTCTTCTCCTAATCTTTTCCCCAAGCTGGTGCTGCCCAGATGAATCTTTTTGCACTAGAAGTATAATCTAAAGAGAGAGATGGGTTTTTAGACTGAAAAGTCCAGCTTTGCCCCTTACTACCGGTAGGACGTAGTATAATTAACTTGACTCTGTTGAGCTCCAATTTCCTCTTTATACAAGGACCTCAGAAAATAAAATTGAGATAATGCCTATGATTTTTCTGGTACCAAGGAGGTGCCCAAGAAGTGGTAGCTGTTATTATTGCAATGATCCTCAGCATCACCATTTTTCCTCTTTGTTTGTATTCAAAAGATGTCAGTGGCTTCCTACTGAATAGAAATAAAGTACATTTCCCTGGTCTGGAGGTCTCTGATCTTCCTATTCCTATTCCAGCAACTGGTCCCAGTGCATCGTGCATGCAGCCCAGAGGGCCCTCTCTGTTTCACCAGTAAACCCAGTCCACACACCCAGCACACAGGCAAGTTCCAGAGCCAGTGCAAGACTAGAAGCACGGCAGAAGCCACACTGCATCATAACCCCATCAGCCTCTCACCTTTGCCACCTGAGGCGTGAGTCTTCTCGCCACTGGCTGAGCTTGACTGTACCTGACAGCTCAGGGGTTGGGCTGCCCAGGGAGGCCCTGCCTCTCCAACAACCAGTCTGCACCCGTCAGAAATGTGTGGGAGTGAGCACCAGGGGACGGGACGGGGGAGGCAGGGGCAACTGGGAGGCTGTGGTCCTGAACTCTGGCTCTGGTTCTGTGGCTATCGGCTGAGTGATTGAGACACGTTCCCATTCTGTTGTGCGCCCCTTTGAGCTTCTCTTGCTGAATATGGTCAGTTTCCTGGTCTTCCTTAGGGGAAACCCAAGGCCTGGAATTGACCTCCGCCTTAATAGAAAACATGCAAGGAGACTCTGGGAGGGCCAGAGCTGTGCCTCAGCAAGGGTTTTTCCAGATAATGTTCTGATATCTGGTGTCTTGGACAGAATCTCCCACTGATGAGCCTGACCTCTTAGCCTCACCCCCTATTCTGGTCTCTATGGTCTTTTAAACTTCACTGGCCTCCCTGCATTCCTAGCATTCTGTCTTCCCTGACCTTGGCAATAACACCCATATTGCCCCTCTCTTGTAGTCCCTGGATAGGCCTGGTTGCCCCACTCCATTGCAGGTATTCTGCTGTGACTTGACAACCTGACCCACACTGTCAAGCCATTTGACATATTCCACAGCACTGAGACAAGCTTGCAGGGCCCAGGTCTCTAAACTAAGGCTGGTCTGTGGGCCCTTGGGTTCATGGGATGCACCCAGGAGAATGGCCTAGGCTGTTGGTGTTTAAGATGGGAGAACAGAGGATAGAGAGCTGCTTCGAAGGGCCTGAAGGTCAGGGGTGCGCATAACTAGATCTTTCTAGCTGTGAGTGTCCAATCGGATGTCACCCACAAGAAACCTGGAGTCCTCAGGCAGCAAGGCTGAGTGCTGGGGAGAGAGTGGGACTGGCCCACCACCCACAGTGATGCCACAGGTTAATTAGGGATGCAGTCAGGCTCCCTGCTGTGGCCACCACTACCCAGGGACTCAGGACCACTTTGCATTGTTGGGCCTTTCCAGAAGAATATTCCCTCCCCCTGCCCCCCCCCCCCCGTTATATCCTTTCTTAGAATGTTCTTTTGAGTCTTGAGTGCCGTAGAAGTGATGTTGACTATTGGCATGAGGATTTATAAGGGTACCATATACCTCGGGTACACATACACAGATCATTTTTTTTTTTTTTTTTTGGATTGAGCTCCAAGACATTTAGGATCTTAGTTCCTCAAGCAGGGATCAAACCCATGATGCCTCCATTGGGAACCCAGAGTCTTAACCACTGGATCACCAGGGAAGTCCCAGAGATTATCCTGAGAACCAAACCAGACTATGTAAAAATACTGGTATCTCAATACAGTGAACAAATGAATCATGGATTTGAAGCAATCCTGGCCCTGTTGCTTATCAAGTATATTAGATTGCTTGGGCTACTATAACCAATGATCACAAACTTAGGGGCTGAACACAACAGAAATTCATCCTCATGCAGTTCTGGTGTCCAGAAGTTCAGAAATGAAGATGTTAACAGGGTCTTACTCCACCCAGAGACTTAGAGGAGGGTTCCCCTGACTCTTCCAGTTTCCAGTGCTTCAGGCCTTGCTTGGCTTGTGGCAGCATCACTCCAGCCTGTCTCGACCTTTCCAAGGTCCTCTCTCTGGCATCTGTCCCCTGCATGTTTCTTATAAGGGCACTTGTACCGCTTGTACAGACAGAATGATCTCATTTTGAGATTCAGCTTACTTAAATGTGCAAAGAAGTCATATTCCCAAACTGCAAGGGTTAGGATGTGGACAGGTTAGGCTCGAGGTCACCACTCAAAGCACTACACTGAATGACCTTGGTAATGTCATTTAGCCTCTCTGAGCTGCAATTCACACCTCTTTAAGACAGGAGTAGTAAGTCCTACATCACAAGGTTATGATGAAAATTTAAAATGAAAGCACTTGTCACATAGTAGATGCTCTATAAATACACAAGTTTAATGATGCAGATTTCAACCCTGTGAAACTGAGAGCTTGCAACTGCAGATCTCATGGCCATGAATACCTCTGCTCATCTTTTAAAAAAATTCTTTTGTTTTATTCACACTGCATGGCCTGTGGAATCTTAGCTCCTCTACCAGGGATTGAATGAACCCTTGTCCCCTGCATTGAAAGCACAGAATCTTAACCACTGGACTGCTGGGGAAGTCCCCTCTGCCAATCTTTAGGAGGTCTCCTCTTCCCTGCCCTGCCTTCCTTCTCTGCCTATCTGACCTCTACTTGATTCCTCCTGCAATTAAAACTCCTTGCATAATATCTTTCATTGATGTACATGGTCTTCATTAAATCATATCCTGAGGTTAGACTGCCTTTCCCTGAGTCCCCAGGACCATGGAGAAAACAGTAGTTAGCATTTAGTCCTTCCACTGGCTATAAGAGATGACTTGGATCAGCTCTACACCAACTAGCTGTGTGTATCCTTAGCTAAGAATCTTAACATCTCTGAGCCCCAAGTTCTTCACCTAAAAGTGAAACAAACAATGCCTGTCTTATCAGCCCAGCCCAGCCTCCTGCAAAGATCGATTGGGGTAACGTAGGCAACCAGGACTGTAATCAGTCACATGCTCCACGAGTGTAGGGTCTTAATTATCCTTTTCAGCTCAAGCCAAGGGATGTGGTCCCTGACTCTAGTTAGCCACGCTCACAAAAAAAGCCCAGCTTGGTCTCCTTCTTCCTCAGGGTGTTGTACTTACTGTGCCTCCTCTTTCCTATTTGGACTCCCACTTTTAAAAACAAGTATTTATTTATTTTTCTATATAATTTTTTGTTTTGGCCTCACCCTGTGGCATGAGAGATCTTCACCAGAGATGAAACCTGCCCTGCCTTGACCCCTGCAGTGGAAGCTCAGAGTCTTAACCAGCGGACCACCCTCACTTCTAATCCATTACCCAGGTTGAAGTCAGGCTGTGCTCTCTCCTGGCAAGGTCTCACTCTCTCTGCCAGTCGCCCCATCAAGCAGCCTGGTCATGAGTGGGAGATGGTGTGAAACAGAGCTCATGATTAGAGCGGTTGTTTCTGGGCACTCTGCCCGCATCTCTGCTCAGGGACTCACTGGTGCTGCCAGGATCAACTTGACTCCAGGGACAGAGCCCCATTGTGTTGCATCGGGAGGGGCCCTGGCGGGGACCTCTGACTCCAAAGTACAAGAAGAACACAGAGACCCTGAGGGGAAAAGAGCCCTTCAAGTCTGGTTGACCTGGTTTCAAATCTCTGCACTTTCACTTTCTAGCTGAGTGACCCTGAGCAAATCACACAAACCTTCTGAGCCTCTATTTCCTCGTGTGCAGACGGGGATGACAGTCCTTACCTGTAGGTGGGCGATACCTGGTAGTGAGCTTGATGTAAAAGGCTGAGGAAAGGAAACTAATATTTGTGAAATGCCCCCTTTTGTTGAATGCTTTTCTCATTATTTGGACAACTCTGGGCAGAATTAAGATGGGGAGAACAAGGTTAGATGTGTGACGTAACTAATGACTGCTACAAGAGAGAAGAAGCCTGTGTCTGACCCCACACTGGTCTAGCCTTAAAGCCTGGGTGGAACCTCTTGTTCCCATCCACTTTCCTGCTCATCTCCAGTTAGTACTGATTCTGATCGCAGAAAGAAAACACCCCAGTAAGCAAGGAAAGGGATTCTAAGTTGATTTCAGAGTCCCTTTCCCTCCTGGGGTGGCAAGCAGTGAGCTCATGTCACCTTCTGTTGGCACAGTGACCACTGAAGATGACTGGGTTTGTCAGGGTTCTCCAGAGAGACAGACCAGTAGGCTACATATAGAAAGAGATGTATTATGAAGGATTGACTCATGCAGTTATGGAGGCTGAAAGGTCTTGCTATCAGCTGTTTGCAAGTTGGAGGCCTGGGAAGGCCGGTGGTATGAGTGCTTAGTCGCTTCAGTCATTTCTGACTCTTTGCTACCCCACGGACTATAGCCCACCAGGCTACTCTGTCCATGGGATTCTCCAGGCAAGAATACTGGAGTGGATTGCTGTGCCCTCCTCCAGGGATCTTCCCAACCCAGGGATCAAACTCACATCTCTTATGTCTCCTGCATTGGCAGGTAGGTTCTTTACCACTAGTGCCATAAGGAAAGCCCTGAGTAATTCTAGTCCAAGTCTAAAGGCCAAAGAACCAGGAGCTCCCATGCCTGAGGGCAGAAGATGGATGTCCCAGGTCAAGCGAAGAAAATCCTCCCTTTCTCCACCGTTGTATTCTACTCCGGCCTTCAACAAATTGGGCGATGCCCACTCAAACTGGGGAGGGCCATCTTCTTTGCTCAGTCTCTTGACTCAAATGCTCACCTCTTCCAGAGACACCCTCACAGACACACCCAAGGATGTTGTTTACCAGCCATCTGGCTATCTCTCTTAGCCTAGTCAGGTTGACACAAGAATGAACCCTCACAGCAACCAAGGATGGAGTGGTGCCCATGATGGTGGGCTCACTGCTGGCTGTTCCTCACTCCACCAGATAGAAGGTTTCAGTAGATCCTACTGCCTCCTATCTGTCCTCCAGACACGCTCCAGTCTGTTTCCTTCCTGCCTCTCTTGTTTCACCTCCTCCTTCACACTTTCTGGTCCATCATCAATCATCTTGGTACCCCCATAGCTTTCTCACCCTGACTCTCTCTTTTCTTAAAAAAAAAAAAAAAAAAGCTGTTCATTTGTTTGGCTATGCTGGATACCAGCTGCAGCATGCAAGATCTTCAGTTGCTTCATGTGGGATCTAATTCCCTAACCAGAGATAGAACCCGGGCCCTTTGCACTGGGATCGCAGAAGTCTTAACCACTGGGCTACCAGGGAAGTCTCCCTCACCCTGACTCTGGCATGTGCTATTCCCCTAGAAGAATGTCCTGCTTAATTTTGACTCATCATTTAAGTACATCATTTAAGTACTGATACTGGTGCTTCTAACACTGGGGGTCGTTTCTAGCTCCCTGGACCTCATGCAGAGTCTAAAGCCCCATCTCTGTGGTCCTGCAGTAATCCCCAATGCTGATTTCTATCTCTGCATGAATCACATGATGATCACATTAATATTCAATATTTGTTTATTTTCATAGTCTAGGATTATCTTAAAGGGGGTCAAGCAGTGCTTAGGACAGTGGTTTTGGAGATGAGCAAAAGAAGGTGAGGGGGCAACTGAAGAGGTTGATTTGTTGGATTTTTCTTTAGGTTTTCTAAAAGAAATGTATTTCATTTTATTATGACATCGTAGAATAACTATACTCTTAATATTCTTTTTTAAAAACTGGAGTATATTTGCTTTACAATGGTGTGTTGATTTCTGCTGTGCAACAGAGTGAATCAACTGTATGTATACATATATCCCCTACCTCCTGGACCTCCCCCACCCAGTGCCCACCCCCATCCCACGCCTCTAGGTCATCACAGAGCACCAGGCCGAGCTCCCTGCTAATGCTGGGAGGCTCCCACTATCTATCTGTTCTACACATGGTTAGTGTATATATGTAATTTCTAATCTCCCAGTTCATCCCACCCCATTTCTCCCTGCCTGTGTCCAAATGTCCATTCCCTACATACATGTCCATTCCCTCCATCTGCATCTCTATTTCTGCCCTTCATTAGTTTCATCTGTACCAGACGAACCTTTCTGACTTACTTCACTCTATATGACAGACTCTAGGTTCATCAATGTCTTGACAAATGACCCAGTTTCATTCCTTTCTACAGTTGATATTCCATTGTATACATGTATCACACTGAAGAGGTATTTTGACATCCTCTGTCCACTGTCATATGGTCTGGACAGGAAGGTCCAGGGTGACTGTAAGAGAAATTCAGGGCACAGAGTTATTTTGTGAATATGTCCCAGGTGATTCTGACTTAGGGTTGGTCTCTCACCTCAACCTTTGCCTTGGACCAGGCCACTGAGCTACACAAGGAGACTGATGACCATCTACTGATACATTTAGTTTGGGGAAACCTGTGTTTGAGGCTGGAGGGGTCTTGAGATTGGGAAGTCAATGATGAAATTCTTATTGTGCTTGGAAACTGAACTTGACTGGGGTGATGTGGAAGAGGTGGCTTGGTGTTCGGGGAAGGGAAATTCAGCCTGGAGGTGGGGGACAGATGATCCTGAAATTTCCTCCCTGGTTGTATAAAGACCTTCCTCATGCAAATAACCTGTCAGCTAAAATGCTCTTCTTTTTTGGATCTGTGACAGTGTCCTGAGCTGGCAGCAGACTTATCTTGACTTTCATTAGGACTCAGCTCTCATATTCTGGAAAACATGACCCTTGCTGGTAAGTACAAAAGCCCACTTATGTTATGGGCACCACAACACAGGATATTTCTGTACACACGTGTTTGTACTTACTTGTGCACAGAGAAGATACAAGGCTGACAGGAAATGCACCTAAGAGTTAAAGAGATCATCTCTAGGTGGTAGATGGGACCATAGCTGAGCTTTTCTTCCTTTTACTCATCTGAGTGTGTTTTTTGTTTTCTACAATGGCTATGTAATATTTTTGCAGTTAATCCTGCTTTCAATTTGCAAAATGAAATGAGGGGTGAGTGGTGGCAGTGGGGGTGGGGAAGGGGCTGACGGGAGCACACACGAGGGCCTGGAGGAGTTGGGTTGGACTGGACTCAACATGTCAGCTCTAGGGACTTCCCTGGTGGTCCAGTGGTTAGGACTCTGTGCTTCCACTTCTGAGGGCCCAGGTTCAAGCCCTTGTTGGGGCACTAAGATCCTCTAAGTTGAGTGGTGTGTGTGGGGGGTGGAAATCAGCTCTAAACGTGACTTCCTGGTTTCCAAACCCTCTCCAGACACAGAGTGACCAGATAGGGATGGGGGTATGTGTCCAGCCCTCACAGAGGGACACCAGCCCTTTTGGCTTTGACCACTGTATTGGGATGATCAGGGAAGGCTCACAGCCTAACCTTGTCGCCCAGGGAAAGATAGGATCACAGGAACGGTGGTGGCCTTCTTTGCCCCCACAGAAGTACTGCCAAGTACCTTGAGAATGGAGCGTGTGTTGCCTCTATCCTAGAGTGAAAGGAATGGAATATCCCGGCACATGAGGGAGATAGAGAGAGGTCCAGGGTGCACGCTGGCTTGAGGGCACTGGTGCTTGGGGTCCATGTTGCTGCTGTTTAGTCACTCAGCCGTGTCTGACTCTTTGCGACCCCCAGAGACTGTAGCCCGCCAGGCTCCTCCATCCATGGGATTTCCCAGGCAAGAATACTGAAGCAGGTTGCCATTTTCTTCTCCAGGGGATTTTTCCTGACCCAGGGGTCAAACCTGCATCTCCTGCAAGTCTCCTGCACTCTTTATCACTGAGACTTGGGAAGCCATCGGGGTCCATACCTGAGGGCACTTTTTGCATTCAGTATCACAAAGGGAGATGATGCACTGGCGAGAGGATAGGGTCCTCTGGGAGCTCTGGCAGGCTCAGGTTCTCACAGGTGGGCAGAAGTGGGTCCAAATCATACACAGGGATTCTAAAGAGAGCTGCTCAGGGTGGAAAGGCTGTGTCACTGTGCAAGGGTCTGGGTGGTTTGGGTGCCTCTGTGGAGCCTGGTGACCCCTGGAGTCTGTTTCTGAGTCTAGGACGGGGGTCACCCTCTTCACCTGTCCGTGTTTCCACAGCCTACAAGGAGAAGATGAAGGAGCTCCCGCTGGTGTCCTTGTTCTGCTCCTGCTTCCTGGCCGACCCCCTGAATAAGTCATCCTATAAATATGAAGGTACATGAGGGCCACCGCTGGGGGTCTAAGGACCGAGGTTTCCTGTAGCTTGTCTCCAGGAGCCCAGCATACCCACCCTAGTTTCCCGAGATTCCGCCCTACGTCACACTTTCTTTCCCAGAGCCAGTAAAGTCATCGCAGCTGATTCTGGAGGGTCTACATGCAACGTGATGGTGGGGTGGGGCTGCAACCCGGGGGACCAGACAGCAGCTGAGGGTCTGAGTCAGACCCTCTCAGAGTGCCCTTGATCTCAGCTTTTGTTCACTTGTGTGACAAATGTGGTGGAAGATGCAGAGACCAAGTAGACAGAGAGTCTGCCCTCAGGGACACCTACCCTAGAAGAGGGACAGTCACGTGTCAATCACCAGACACCCTGGCCCATTGTCTCTTTAGTGAAGGGTTAAGAATGCTCTGAGTGAGTCCAGAGGTGGAAAAGGACTTCTGTGCTTTGGCCACCCAAGGAGTTTCTGGGATGGCCGTGTTGCCCGAGCCCAGTAACAGGTCCCAGGATACGAACAAAGAGCATTGATTGGCCATGTCCTGATTGAGGGGGTTGGTGGTTGGGGAAGCCAGGTCACCTCTTAATTTCCTGGGGCTTAAAAGGAAGGTATGGGTTTGGTCTGGAAATGAGAGATGGGAATGCTTGGGTCACCTGAGATTGTTTTTTCTGTTTAGGCTGGTGTGGGAGACAGTGTAGGAGAAAAGATGAGAGCCAGCGGAGAGACAGTGCTGACTGGAGAGAAAGAAGAGAGCAGGGTAGGAGGGGGTGGGGGGAGAGGTCCTCAGGCCAAGCATCAGATCTGTAGTGGGGTAAGAAGTCGATGGGCGGTGGGTGGTGAATGCCTCCACGTGCACCAATTTGAAAGTGAAAGTGTTAGTTGTGTTCAGCTCTCTGAGACTCCATGGCTGTAGTCCACCAGGCTCCTCTGTCCATGGAATTTCCCAGGAAAGCTAGTCTGGGCAAGAGCCCAGCTAAGGGGGGACCCTTGTGGCAGAAGAAAAACAAAGGTAGTTGCTACAGCCGTGATTAGAAATGCCCTGTCCTGGGGCTCCTGCTCCTAGAGCCAGGTACCCACCAGTGGTTGCCCACTCCAGCCCCATCAGAGCCCAGCGAGCTTGGGTGCTATGTTCAGGACAGCCCCAGAACCCTAGCCTTTGGTCAGCCTCGGGGACCCTGGCCCTCCCTCATATGAGTGCATGCTCTAAGGGGGCCTGTATGGTCTTCAAGGAGGGGTGAGCAGGCCCTTTTCTGTTCTCTGCAGCAGACACAGTGGACCTGAACTGGTGTGTGATTTCCGACATGGAAGTCATCGAGCTGAATAAATGCACCTCCGGTCAGTCCTTTGAAGTCATCCTGAAGCCACCCTCCTTTGATGGGGTGCCTGAGTTCAATGCCTCCCTCCCCAGACGGCGAGACCCATCGCTGGAAGAAATCCAGAAGAAACTGGAAGCAGCTGAGGAGCGGAGGAAGGTAAGTGGCTCTCCTTATATTCCCTGTCAGGGCATGACGGGGAGGAAGTTGAAGAAGACAGGTTCTGAGCTGGAGTCGAGTCACCACCAACCTCTAGATATGAGGGCAGCACCTCCAGATACCAGGAAGGGAATGAGACATTATGGAGAGAAACAAGGATGTAAAAGCCCCAGATGTTTAGGAACTTGCTTAGGGGAAGAAGATGCTATATTACATGCCTCCAAGAGGTGACCTTATAGTGACTTGAGCTAACACTAAGGATTTAAGGAAAGGCTGGAGAATTAAGGAAAGGGATCCTTAACTGAGGGAGAGAGAAGAAGGTCGTGGCATGGTATATTGGGTTGGTCAAAAAGCTTGTTTGGGTTTTTGGTTAGTGCTTACTACAAAACCAAAAGAATTTTTTGGCCAACCCGATACTTTTACCCCTTGGTATGCCTTCCTTGCTTTCTATGGATTCTTATGGTTCAACTCCAATGCCGTTTCAGAGTTTTCCTTCATCTTTGAAGCTGAAAATGATGTCACCCTTGAATTCCTATAGCACTTAATTTCTGCCTCTCAAGGCATATGTCACATGCTAGCCTGGGTTAGAGTCATTTATATATGATTTGTCTCTACTAGACTTTTTTTTTTCTTTCTCAAGTTGCTAGAATAATGCCTGCTACACTGTATCTGATCTTTTTTTGTGAATGAATGAATGAATGAATGAATGGATAGAGGGATGAATGATGGCAATGAGAAAAAGAGGACTGAGAGCCCAGTGGGAGAACCCAGGAAGCATCCTTGCTTCCTGCCAGCAGGCCAGGGGACCAGGCTCAGGGAGGTGTGCACTCTGGGTGTGCAGCTCTTAAGTTATGATGATAAAATCACACCCTGGCTTGCTCACCTGCAAGGGCCTCCTTTTCACTCCATGCTCCCATAGTATCAGGAAGCAGAGCTCCTGAAGCACCTGGCAGAGAAGCGAGAACACGAGCGGGAGGTGATCCAAAAAGCCATCGAGGAAAACAACAACTTCATCAAGATGGCAAAGGAAAAACTGGCCCAGAAGATGGAATCCAATAAGGAGAACCGGGAGGCCCACCTTGCTGCCATGTTGGAACGGCTGCAAGAGAAGGTAAGAGGCCTCGGATTGGAGAGGAGGCTCCTAGGGCTCACTCTTCCTTCCACGGCAAGTACAGTGGACATGCCTATCATTTCAGGGAGCAAGTAGTGTCAGGCAGGAATGGCCACATTTCTGCTAGGTTAGATCCTTAGAGAGTTTTAAGGGATTATTTGGGAGGTGGCAGGCAAGAACCATAAATGGAGCCAAGAACCATGAAGCAATGAACCAAAAACCACGAATTCCTTGGGGGGATGAATTGCCCAGCTACACAATTGAAATTTCTCATTGTCCGAGGGAGATTAGACCACTTATCTTCCAGAGAAAGCCTGCCGAATGCTTTTGAACATTCCTGGTTTCATCCTTACATGCCCTCATTAGATTTAATGAAAGATGCTGACTTGAGCTCTTGGCTTGAGGCCAAGGGCATGACCAGCTGAGCTGCCACAGAGCAGGAAACACGATCTTCTCCAGACCTCTTGATGTGAGCTGAGTGAGTCACCGGTCTCTCCAATATTCTGCATTTTGTCAATAAACCTAACGATGTCACCTGAAAAGAGAAACGTGAGAGACTGGGGTTGGTCCCGCGTGTCAGCAGAAGCACAGCCCATACTGCTGAGAACACGCTGGCCTCATTTCCTGAGTCCAGAGGCTGCCCCAGTTTCTCCTGCAGCTCCTGGGAGAGCTCCAGCTCTGTGTTTTATTTCCAGGCGCCGCCTGCTGCGCGGTGACTCCCGGGACCCGATCGGTGGCCTCATCCCATGGTGAGCAGCGTGGTCTCCGCTCTTTCCTGCCCATCCACCTAGAGTCTCAGGCCCTTGGCACAGCTACTAGAAAGATCTGGTTTCTCCACAGGGGATCTGGATGTTGTGTAGGCCCTGCAGCTGGCCAGAATGTGGCAACCCCCATCCACTCTCTTTCTCCGTCCTTCGGGGGGCAACGAGCCCTCCATAAGTATCAGATGGGAGGGAAGTGTTCTGGGTCTGATTTCAGGCTTCCTCAATTATTGAGAGATAGGTAGTAACAAACTCTTTCAGGAAAAAGAAATCAGGGATTGGGACAGGATGTGGCCTGGGCCACTCAGGCTAAATCTGAGACAAATACTGAGGATAAAGCCATGATATACGATTTGAAAGACTGCAAAACACTTCTATTTTATCATACCCTATCCTCACAATGCGATGAGCAGGATGGGCATTATCCTTATTTTACCAGTAAGAATCCATGTCAGAAGAAGTTCCGATGACTTGCCCAGCATCACATAGCCACTAAGCAATGGAGCTGGGAACAGAACCGAGTTCTTTGACTATGAGTCTAGGTGGTTCTTTCTATGCTTGTTTCAGGAAGACCAGACCACAAGCATCCTGCCAGCCCTTTGTCAGATAGTGAGTCACTTGGAGGCCAAGGAAAGGGAGTCCAGGAACCTAGGGATCCGTCCAGTGAGCAGATACAGGGAATAGAGAGAGGCTGGGAAAGTCCAAGGTCTGGAGGAAGAGCTGTGGGGGTGAGATAAGCCTCAAATGAGCACGAGGTTAGAGAGATGTGTGGGTGGGCCTCACTCCTCTGGGTTCTGCGCCCTTCTTCGCCTTTGCCCACCGGTGAAGACAGGAGGTAGGATGAGATAGCTGTGTGGTGTCTGCTCTGCTAGGCACCTATAACAATGCCTCTGCATCAGTACTTGTGTGAGTTACCAAGCGTCAGCACCAGACTTACCTGGTGTAAAGTTGAAAACTATAGGTACTTGGACCCTAACCCCAGACCCACCAATCCTGGCTCTCTAGGGATGGTGCCTGAGGACCTCAGTGTTTTTTTTTTTTTTTCATATTAAAAATTTTTATTAGAGTATAATTGCTTTACAATGTTGTATTAATTTCTGCTGTATAGCAAAATGAATCAGCTATATGAACACATACAACCTGTTCCTCTTGAGTCTTCCTCCCAGCGCCCCTCCATCTCACTCCTCTGGGTCATCACAAGGCACCGAGCTGAGCTCCCTGCGTCATACAGCAGCTTCTCACTAGCCATTTTACACATGGTAGTGAACATAAGTCAATGCTACTCTCCCAGTTCATCCCGCCCTCCACTCCACCCTCTCCTGTGTCCATGTAGGGCCTCAGTTTAATAAGCTTCTAAGATCATGCTGATATGTGGCAAGATTGAGAACCACTACCCTACATACCATTCCCTATGTTTTCTCCAGGTCCATGGAAAGTTCTAGGGTCTCTCCAGGGACAGATCTGTAGTCTAAGGTACCTCCTGGGACCTTGGGCTGCCTCAGTGGGTCTCCCCCAGGCTGATTCATACCTGGATGTGAATGGATAGAAAGCTCTGGCAGAGACACACTTTACTGAGCATCTATTATGTGCATGGAGCAAGTTGAGGAACTGGGAGATATTAACACAAAAAGGAAAAGGCTCCCTGCCCACAAGAATGACCCAGATGTCTTCACCATGATCAGGGATGGAAAGTAGACCATGAAAAGCTCTAGAGGTGAACCCCCAAATCACAGAATTCTAGAGGTAAAAGAGCCTCCTTTCCACTTGTTGTTTAGTGGCTAAGTCGTGTCTGATTCTTTGTGACCCCACAGATAGTAGCCTGCCAGACTCCTCTGTGGAATTTTCCAGGCAAGAATACTGGTAGCCATTTCATCCTCCATGGGGATCTTCCCAACCCAGGGATTGAAACCAGGTCTCCTGCATTGCAGGTGGATTCTCTACCATTGAGCCATAGTGATGTCTGTGGCCTTCCAGGAGCCTGATCAGTGAAGTGTGTTGGTCAAGGTCACACAGCTGATGGGCCTTTGAAGTCAGAGCCCATTGTTTGGTTTGATGATGCTCAGAAACAAAGGAAGCTTCCCTGATGGTTCAGACAATAAAGAATCTGCCTGCAATGCAGGAGACCAGGGTTCAGTTCCTGGGTCGGGAAGGTCCCCTGGAGAAAGGAATGGCAACCCACTCCAGTATTCCTGCCTGAGAATTCATGGACAGAGGAGCCTGGCAGGGAAACAAAGAGTTGGACACCACTGAATGACTAACACTCACTTTCAAGAAACAAAAGAAGATTCTCTATCACATTTTGTCGAACTGGACATTTTCCAAAATCCTTTATTTGATTTATGCTTTACAAGCCCTCGTCTTTCATCCAGGGGC
Organism: Madoqua kirkii; assembly: GCA_006408675.1. NCBI lineage: Eukaryota > Metazoa > Chordata > Mammalia > Artiodactyla > Bovidae > Madoqua > Madoqua kirkii. The sequence continues at coordinate 14,333 of SJYC01001904.1, read as the reverse complement.
TTAAGACAACCTTCACTAAAGAGGTGGACTAGAAACACAAGGGCAACCCAGTTGCCTGTGTGTAGGGGCCACATGCAGTGAGTTCTCCTGAGCTACTCCTGGCATTAGGTCAAGCAGAGTAATCAGGCCCCAGACGGCCAGGTGAGGGTGGCAGAGGCTGATGGTCCCTGCCAGGTGGGTCCCCCAGCGAAGCTGTTCCCAGGTAACGAGCATCGTGGGGCCAGAGGCACCAGCAAGCTCGCTCACCTGTCTCCTGCCAGGCTCACCTGCCTCACCTGGTCCCTTCTCAAGATGCCTTTGCAGACCCTGCGTGTCTCTTCCTGTGGTGGCCAGTGGTGACCACACTGTTTGCTTCGGCCCTCCAGCCCCTCCGCTCTCTTTATCCCAGGGTAGTCGGTGTGACTTTTCTCTCCCTTCCCTCCCAGGACAAGCACGCGGAGGAGGTGCGGAAAAACAAGGAGCTGAAAGAAGAGGCCTCGAGGTAAAGCCCAGAGGCAAAGAAGTTTCCAGAACGGCCAGACAGCTCCAGCAGCTCCGCAGTTCCGGAGGCAGCCTGGCCCATCGCTGGCTGCTCTCCCAGCACTGGGGTTTGGGGGGAGGGGGGTGGCCAGGGGCGTTTCCTCTGCTTTTGGTGTTTGTACATGTAAAGAATTGACCAGTGAAGCCATCCTATTTGTTTCAGGGGAACAACGACGGGGTGGGAGAGGGGAGCGAAGGAGAGAGGTGGGGAAAGAGAGATGGAGAAGGACTTGTGGACATTGCAACCCAGCCCAGGTCAAATCCTGGGCTTTTCTTCACAGTGAGCATCCGGGCACCACCTTGAAGGAAGTTAACAACAGGCAGTAGAATTCCCAGCAAAGGGCAGAGTCCTGGGTGGAACAAGGGCTGCAGGGCATGGCCGGAGACGCCAGCAGCGAGTGGGGGGCCCTGTGATGGGGGGGATGAGGTGTGACTGTGTGCGTGTGTGTTAACCATTATCTTTTGATCATCATGACCAACAATGAAACATTTCTTCCAAGTCTCCAGTTCTTTATTTCCTGAATTTGTCCTTTGTGTAATTTATAGAATGTTCTTTAATTTGGTTTCCCCCCATCAGGGGCCAGATGACTCCTTATTTCTTAGTTTTGACCATTAGGGCATCTGAAGTGCTGGGTTAGGATGATTGAGACATGCTATTTTTTGGCATTGTTTGATTTTTCTTCTTCATTTTAACCCACCACTCCCCTCGCCTCTCCTGGGCTGTTGTATTGAGTTGTATTGAGTGCACTGAATTGATAAAATTAATATTCCTTTGTGTGGATTGATATTCTAATGTGGTCTTAAAGAAGAAAGAGGACTTCCCTGGTGGCTCAAATGATAAAGAATCCTCCTGCAATGCAGGAGACCTGGGTTCGATTCCTGGATTGGAAAGATCCCCTGGAGAAGGGAATGGCTACCCACTTCAGTATTCTTGCCTGGAGAATTCCATGGACAGAGGAGTCTCGTGGGCTACAGTGCATGGACTCGAAAGGGTAGGACACCAACTGAGTAATGATGGAAGGAGGAAGTCTGCCTCAAGTGAAGGGTATGAGATGCTGCTGCTGCTGCTGCTGCTGCTAACTCGCTTCAGTCGTGTCCGACTCTGTGCGACCCCATAGATGGCAGCCCACCAGGCTTCTCCATCCCTGGGGTTCTCCAGGCAAGAGTACTGGAGTGGGTTGCAATTTCCTTCTCCAATGCATGAAAGTGAAAAGTGAAAGTGAAGTCGCTCAGTCGTGTCCAACTTTTTGTGACCCCATGGACTGCAGCCCACCAGGCTCCTCCATCCATGGGATTTTCCAGGCAAGAGTACTGGAGTGGGGTGCCACAGATAGTGAGTAAGTGAGGAAATAAAGTTTGTTAGTGGAAAGCAGAGAGGATCATTTCATGATCCAGAACATGGAACCACAGCTGGGAAAGGGGTCTCCCTACTTCTCTCCTGCAAACAGAGGGGGTGGGGACACCTGTATGTGAACAGGGTCCCAGGGCACCTTGCTACCCTGCCCTTCCCACTGTCTTATACAACTCTGTAAATAAATCTTTTTTCTTCCCACTAGTGGCACTGCAATTTAGATTCATTTAGAATAGGATAACAGGAAGGATCAGAGATGTCATTTTGTAATTGTGTGGAAGGAATTTTGATTAATACATGGAGCAGACACAACTCTTCCTTTGAGCAGGTGGAGACAAGGATGATAGATTTACACCAAGAGTATGTCCACACCACACTCAACTTCCGAGGGTAAGTGACAAACCTGCTTATGATTATCTAAGCCCAGAACTCAATTTTACATATAAGTACAAACTCCCTCCCACCCCACCGTGGTGGCTCTTGCAGGAATGCGGTCCCTCTGCTGTGCTGGTTGTAGGTCTTTAGCCCTTGATCTGTCCCATTCCTCTGTGCTCTCTCCTTGGCTCTTGAGTCCTATTCTTCTCCATTTACTCTGTCCTTGGACTTAATTCTTTTCTCCTGCTCAGCACCTTCTCACAGACAAGAGGTTAACTTGAATCCACTCTGAGAAAACTTAAAAGCAAGCTTTGAAAAAAATCACACTTGTTTCAAGTAAATTACTGGCATGCCAGAACAAAGTCCAAACTGAGCCCAACAATGTAAAATTAAAAATATCTGGCATCTAGTAAAAATCTACAAGGCATACAAAGAAGGAAAATATAGCAGAAAATCAGGAGAAAAATCTATGGAGGCAAATACAGAAAGGAAAACTTTGATGGAATTAATAGACAAAGATTTTAAAATAGCCACTAAAATCTGCTTTATACGTATAAGGAAGTGATAAAAACAAGAAAGACATGGAAGATATATAGAAAAAGACATACTGGAAGTAAGTTCTAGAATAAAAAAATATAATATTTGAAAAAATTGCACATATACATTGGATGGGATTTCTTTTGGTTAACCAAAAGAAAGCTTCAAGACAAAACCACAGAGATTATTAAAGCTAATTACAGAGTGAAAAGTACTAAAGAAATGAGGAGGGTAGCAGTGATCTGAGGAATAAGAAAAAAAAAATGTTTCAGCACATGTAAAATTTGAAGAGAGGAGAGTACAAAGGAGATGAGGGAGCAAAAAATTATTTTAAGAAATAATGGCTAGCATATTTGAAATTTCATAAAATGTATAAATTGGAGAAGGAAATGGCAACCCACTCCAGTATTCTTGCCTGAAGAATCTCATGAACAGAATGGCCTGGTGAGCTATGGTCTGTAGGGTCTCAAAGAGTCAGAAATGGCTGAAGCTACTTAGCAGCAAAATGTATAAATATCAGATTTTCAAAATCTCAACAAATCTCAAGAAGAATAAACAGAGAAACAACACCAAGATACACCTCAACCAAATAGTTGAAAAACAGTGATAAAGAAGAAAATTTTTTTTCCTCCTCCCCACAGTTTTTTGAGATATATTCAACCAACAAGACTGTATAAATTTAAGATGTTCAGTATCATGACTTGACTTACATATATTGTGAAATGATAATCACTTCATGTTTAGTCAACATTTATCATCTCATATAGAAATGCAAAACTTTTTCATAGTGAGGAGAGCTCATAAGATTTGCTCTCTAAACAACATTCAAGTATACCATGTTGATAATTACATTACATTCAGTTCAGTTCAGTTCAGTTCAGTTGCTCAGTTGTGTCCAGCTCTTTGCGACCCCATGGATCACAGCACGCCAGGCCTCCCTGTCCATCAACAACTCCCGGAGTTCACTCAGACTCACATCCATCGAGTCCGTGATGCCATCCAGCCATCTCATCCTCTGTTGTCGCCTGCTCCTCCTGCCCCCAATCCTTCCCAGCATCAGAGTCTTTTCCAATGAGTCAACTCTTCTCATGAGGTGGCCAAAGTACTGGAGTTTCATTTTCAGCATCATTCCTTTCAAAGAAATCCCAGGGCTGATCTTCAGAATGGACTGGTTGGATCTCCTTGCAGTCCAAGGGACTCTCAAGAGTATTCTCCAACACCACAGTTCAAAAGCATCAGTTCTTCAGCGCTCAGCTTTCTTCACAGTCCAACTCTCACATCCATACATGACCACTGGAAAAACCACAGCCGTGATTAGACGGACCTTTGTTGGCAAAGTAATGTCTCTGCTTTTGAATATGCTAGCTAGGTTGGTCATAACTTTTCTTCCAAGGAGTAAGCATCTTTTAATTTCATGGCTGCAGTCACCATCTGCAGTGATTTTGGAGCCAGACTGGTTGGATCTCCTTGCAGTCCAAGGGACTCTCAAGAGTCTTCTCCAGCACCACAGTTCAAAAGCATCAGTTCTTCAGCGCTCAGCTTTCTTCACAGTCCAACTCTCACATCCATACATGACCACTGGAAAAACCACAGCTGTGATTAGACGGACCTTTGTTGGCAAAGTAACGTCTCTGCTTTTGAATATGCTAGCTAGGTTGGTCATAACTTTTCTTCCAAGGAGTAAGCATCTTTTAATTTCATGGCTGCAGTCACCATCTGCAGTGACTTTGGAGCCCCCCAAAATAAAGTATGGCACTCCACTGTTTCCCCCTCTGTTTCCCATAACGTGATGGGACCAGATGCCATGATCTTTGTTTTCTGAATGTTGAGCTTTAAGCCAACTTTTTCACTCTTCACTTTCACTTTCATCAAAAGGCTTTTTAGTTCCTCTTTACTTTCTGCCATAAGGGTGGTGTCATCTGCATATCTGAGGTTATTGATATTTCTCCCAGCAATCTTGATTCCAGCTTGTGTTTCTTCCAGCCCAGCATTTCTCATGATGTACTCTGCATATAAGTTACCCTAACGCTAATGGGTTTCCCCAGTAACTCAGTAAAGAATTTGAGTTCTTTGCCTGGTTCAATCCGTGGGTCAGAAAGATATCCTAGAGAAGGAAAAGGCAACCCACTCCAGTACTCTTGCCTGGAGAATTCCATGAAAAGAGAAGCTGGGCAGGCTACAGTCCATGGGATTACAGAGAATTGAACAGGACAGTGTGACTTTCATTTTTTCTTTTCTTTTCACCACAACCTTTAATTATATAAACATTCCAATTACAAAGTGTAGATTGCTACATCAAATATAAAAGCAAAGTCCAAGCTATTTGCTAGATACAGTGGGTTCACTTTCAATATAAATATGAAGATAGGTTAAAAGTAAAAATAATAAATAAAGATATGTCATGTAAGCACTACTCAAAAGAAAGCTGGGGTGAACACAGTCATATCAGACTAAGTAAGATTTCAGAACAAAGATCATTACTAAGAATAAAAAGGGACAATATATAATAAAGGAGGCAATTTATCAAGAGAAAATAATTGTAAATGCTTGTGCATCTAATAACAGAGCTTCAAACTACATTGGGAAAAGCCTGATAAAACTGAAAGCAGAAATAGTTGACTAGCTTGACCAACTAGAACATTATCTCCAACAACAATGGAGTATACATTCTTTTTCAAGTACACATGGAATTCATCAAAATGGACTAAATTCTGGGTCATAAAGCAAGTGTCAAAAAGTTCAAGAGACCGGGAATCATACGAAATAAATTTTCTGACTCTAGGGAATTAAAGCAGGAATTAGTAACAGGAAGATCTCTGGAAAACCCCCAAGTATTTAAGAATTAAACTACACACTCTAAATAACCCATGAGTAGAGGCATAAATCATACAGAAAATTAGCATAAAAAACTGAAAGTCGTTCAGTCATGTTTGACTCTGTGCAACTCCATAGACTGTCCATGGAATTCTCCAGGCCAGAATACTGGAGTGGGTAGCCTATCCTTTCTTCAGAGGATCTTCCCAAACCAGGGATTGAACCCAGGTCTCCCACTTTGCGGGCAGGTTCTTTACCAACTGAGCCACAGGAAAGCCCAAGAACACTGGGGTGGGTAGCCTATCCGTTCTCCTACAGAACTTCCTGACCCAGCGATTGAACCCAGGTCCCCCTCATTGCAGGTGGGTTCTTTACCAGCTGAACTACCAGGGAAGCCCCAGAAATTAGCATACTTTGAACTAAAAAAAAAATCACAATACCTCAAAAATTTTAGGAAACAGCTAAAGAAATGCTTAAAGAGAAACTTACGTTTTAAATGCTAATATTAGAAAAGAAGGAAGATTTCAAATCAACAATCTAAGATTTCACTTCAAGAATTTAGAAAAGCAAGAGCAAATATATCCAAAATAGCCAGAAGGCAAACATAAAGATAAGAGCAGAAACCAGTGAAATTAGAAACAGAAAGACATAGAGAGTAAATAGGAAAATGAAAAATGCTTAACATTGCTAATTACTAAAGGAATAATTGTGCAAATGAAAGTTACAATGAGGTTTTAATATCACTTCACACAAGTCAGAATGGTCCCATTAAAAAGTCTACAAATAATATTTTGGTTAGCTTTCTGTGATTGTGGTATTCCTTCTGGAGGTTGCAGGGTTGTATTCTTGCTTCTTATGTCTGCCCTCTGGTGGATAAGGATAAGAGGCTTTTGCAAGCTTCCTGATGTGAGGGACTGGCTGAAGGGAAATCTGGGTCTTGCTCTGGTGGGCAGGGCTGTGCTCAGTAAATCTTTAGTCCAGTTGTCTGCTGATGGGTGGGACTGCACTCCCTCCTTGTTAGTTCTTTGTCCTGAGGCAACCCAGTCTTGGAGTCTTCAGGCTTTATGAGACATCCGAGAGGACTTATGCCAAGACATATCTCCCAGCACTGCCGCTCCCAGTGACTCTGTCCCCACTAAGGGCCCCTGCCAGCCTATGCCTCTGCAGGAGACGCTCCAACACTAGCAGGTAGGTTTGCAGGGTGCAGGGGTCGGGGAGAGGGGGGGAGGGTGGTCACTGCTTCTTACTCCTGGGTCCTGGTATGCACAAGATTTTGTTTGTGCCCTCCAAGAGTCTCTGTTTTCCCCAGTCCTGTGGAAATTCTGTAAGTCTTGCTGGACTTTACAGTCAGATTCTCTGGGAATTCTCTGTCCCTTTGCTGGATACCCAGGCTGGGGAGCCTGATGTGGGGCCTAGAACCTTCACAATAGTGCAAGAACTTCTTTGGCATTATTGTTCTCCAGTTAGTGATTTGTCCACTCAGTGAGCATAGGATTTGATTTTATCATGATTGTGCTTAGTCGCTCAGTCATGTCCAACTCTTTGAGACTCCAGGGACTGCAACCTGCCAGATTCCTCTGTCCATGGGGATTCTCCAGGAAAGAATACTGGACTGGGTTGCATATTGCACCCCTCTTAACATCTCGCTGTGGCTTCTCCATTGTGCTTGGACACAGGGTATCTTTTTCTGGTGAGTTTCAATATCTTTCTGTCAGTGGTTGTTCAATAGCTAGCTGTGATTTTGGTGCTCTGGAAGGAAAAGATGTGCACATGTCCTATTCTGCCATCTTGAACCAATCCTCACTTAGGCCTCAAAAAGTCTACAAATAATGAATGTTGGAAGGGGGTGGAGAAAAAGAACCATTCTACTTTGTTGTTGGGAATGTAAATTGGTGTAGCCATTATGGAGAACATTATGGAGATTCCTTAAAAAGCTAAAAATAGAGTTATCATGATTCTGCCTTCCTACTCCTGGACAAAACTGTTACAGAACCCACAGGAGATGTGAGTTCTATCCCTTGGTCAGGAAGATCCCCTGGAGGAGGGCATGGCAACCTATTCCAGTATTTTTGTCTGGAGAATCCCACAGACAGAGAAGCCTGGCAGGCTATAGTCCATGGGGTCACAAAGAGTACAACAAAACTGAAGCAATTTAACATGCATGCACATTATGTGATGCAGAGAAAGGCTTCTCAAACTGGGCACATGATATCTGGGGATATACAAAGCTACAAGACAAAAATTTCACATCTTCCTAGAAGACCATCTTTATTGAAAAGTTGAGGGGAAACATTGTTATGATAAATATGAAAAGCAACTACAAAACAAAAATGCACCTCAATATTTTTATTGTAGTAAAAACACAAAAGGTAAAATGAACCATCCTAACCATTTAAAAGTGTATCAGTTCAGTTCACTTCAGTCACTCAGTCGTGTCCGACTCTGCAACTCCACGAATCGCAGCACGCCAGGCCTCCCTGTCCATCAACAACTCCTGGAGTTCACTCAGACTCACGTCCATCAAGTCAGTGATGCCATCCAGCCATCTCATCCTCTGTTGTCCCCTTCTTCTCCTGCCTCCAATCCCTCCCAGCATCAGAGTCTTTTCCAATGACTCAGCTCTTCACATGAGGTGGCCAAAGTACTGGAGTTTCAGCTTTAGCATCATTCCTTCCAAACAAATCCCAGGGTTGATCTCCTTCAGAATGGACTGGTTGGATCTCCTTGCAGTCCAAGGGACTCTCAAGAGTCTTCTCCAACACCACAGTTCAAAAGCATCAATTCTTCAGCGCTCAGCTTTCTTCACAGTCCAACTCTCACATCCACACATGACCACTGGAAAAACCATAGCCTTGACTAGATGGACCTTTGTTAGCAAAGTAATGTCTCTGCTTTTCAATATGCTATCTAGGTTAGTCATAACTTTTCCTCCAAGGAGTAAACATCTTTTAATTTCATGGCTTCAATCACCATTTTCAATGATTCTGGAGCCCCCCAAAATAAAGTCTGCCACTGTTTCCACCGTTTCCCCCTCTATTTCCCATGAAGTGATGGGACCAGATGCTATGATCTTCGTTTTCTGAATGTTGAGCTTTAAGCCAACTTTTTCACTCTCCTCTTTCATCAAGAGGCTTTTTAGTTCCCTTTCACTTTCTGCCATAAGGGTGGTGTCATCTGCATATCTGAGGTTATTGATATTTCTCCCGGCAATCTTGATTCCAGCTTGTGCTTCTTCCAGCCCAGAGTTTCTCATCATGTAATCTGCGTATAAGTTAAATAAGTAGCATGACAATATACAGTCTTGACATACTCAGTTTCCTATTTGGAACCAGTCTGTGGTTCCATGTTCAGTTAATTTCTTATATTCATCTTGTTGTGAAACAGATTTATAAGACTTTTCATCTTGCAGAACAAAAACTCTGTACCTTTTAAGCAACAATTTCCCTTTCCCCCCACCCTCCAGCCCCTCCCTGGTAACCACAATCTACTTTATATTTCTATGCATTTGACCACTTTAGATATCTTACATAAATGGAATCAGACAGTATTTGTTTTTTGTAACTGGCTTATTTCCCTTAGCATGATGTCCTTAAGGTTTCTCCATGTTATAGTTTGTGCCAAGATTTCCTTCCTTTTTAAAGCTGAATGATATTCTATTGCATATATTTTGCTTAGGCTTCCCTGGTGGCTCAGTGGTAAAGAACCCTCCTACCAATGCAGGAGACTCAGGTTCGATCTCTGGATAGGGAAGATCCCTTGAAGGAGGAAATAGTAACCCACTCCAGTATTTTTGCCTGGGAAGTCTCATCAACAGAGGAGCCTGGTGGGCTACAGTCCATGGGGTCACAAAGTGTCAGATATGACTTAGAGACTGAGCACAAGCATGACATTTTGTTTATCCATTCATTCATTGATGTGTACTTGGGTCTCTTCCACCATTTGGCTAATGAGAATAATGCTGACATGAATATGAGTATATACATATCTCTTCAAGGCTCTTCCTCCAGTTGTTTGGGATGTATATCCAAAAATGGGTTTGTGGCTCATATGGTAATTCTATTTTTAATTTTTGGAAAAACTATCATACTCCAAATGCTGAGCTGTGCTTAGTTGCTTAGCTGTGTCTGACTTTTGTGACTCCAGGGACTGTAGCCCTTCAGGTTCTGTCCATGGGGATTCTCCAGGCAAGAATACTGGAGTGGGTTGCCACACCCTCCTCCAGGGGAATCTTCCCAACTCAGGGATCTTACCCAGGTCTCACGCATTGCAGGCAGATTCTTTACTGACTGAGCCACCAGTGGAGACCAAGAACACTGGAGTGGGTAACCTATCCTTTCTTCAGAGGATCTTTCTGATCAAGGAATCAACCTGGGGTCTCTTGCATTGCAGGTGGATTCTTTACCAGCTGAGCTACCAGGGAAGCCCACTCTTTTTCATAGCAGTTGCAAAACTTTTCATAGACTTTTGAGGAAAAAACAAAAGCTTCTAGGATTTCACTTACTTCTAAATGGCAAGCTCTGTCTGCACTCCACACACCCCAAGGATCAGCTTGCTCACTTCTCTAACATTATGCTTGTTTTGGTGGAAAAGTTTGGAAAGTCTTTATGTAGGTTGAAAATAACATTCTAAAGGTTGAAAATAACCTTTAGAATCATTGCAATGTGGATTTATGAATATTGGATCTACTGTGAATATTGGATCTCTATGGCTCTTGATAAGTGACTAAATCTTTTGAAGTTTCAGTTAATAACTAAGATTAGTCACTACTAAAGCTAAAATGTGTAGTACTGTGCCTGGTGCACAGCTAACGCTCAGTGAATAGTAGTTAGGGATATCCCATGGCTGTTCTCCTCTGCAATGAGACTAAATTTACTTCCTCTTCCTCATGATAATGTTATCATAATCTTCATGACAGATGTTTAAAAATATCTAACATGTCTGCCCTTATCCTCTGGTAAACTTTCCACATTTATCTCTGATAATTACTTGCATATAATGTTTGCTTTCTATAGAGACTTTCAAGTTGCCCCATGTCTTTCTTAGTGTGATGTTCTCTTTTGTGAATCCATTTAAGCAAACCATTTGGGGATATATAACATGACCCTAAACAATGTCTACTGTTGTTGTTCTTGTTTGTTGTTCAGTCATGTCCAACTCTTTAGGACCCCATGGACTGTAGCCCACTGTCTCCTTTGTCCATGGGATCTCCCAGTCAACGAATACTGGAGTGGGTTGCCAATTCTTTCTCCAGGGGATCTTCCCAGACCAGGGATTGAACTTGTGTCTCCTGCATTGCAGGCAGATTCTTTACCACTGAGCCATAGGGAATCCAAATGTCCATACCCACTGATTTACTTACTTTCTAGAAATCTAAAGAAATCTGAATACAAAGTTTATGGACAAAATGCTTATAAGAATATTAAATATAATATTAAAATGCTGCTCATGTTACTGTCTGGCAATAGGGAAATAATTGAAAGTATGAGACAATTATACAGGGAATGTTTGTAAAAATTTTTAATGTTATAGGGAGCTTGACTTGGAGGCCATGTAAAAAAATGTTATAATTTAAGTGGAAAAAGCAGGACATCTAATTATATATAATTTAGTAATTCTTAACCATATAAAATTACACAGGCAGTATCTGCTAATTTATGTGTTTAGCTTTTCATTTTGTTGAGATCCTGTTGTAATTTAGATAAGGGCAAGGTTCTGAAGATACAAATAGAACCAATAAAGATTCCTTTTCTGGAATGTCCTGTAATCTAGATGAGTTGTATAGATTTTCAAAGTATTGTGATAAGTCATATAGTGAAAGTAGATGTTTTATGGGAAAGCCTGACTGTTCAGTGGAGTGGGAGGAGGTGAGGAAGCAGAGAAGTTTACACAGGAGAGGGATGTCTGAGCTGACTTTTGGAGAATTACCAAGAGTGGGTCAGGCAGGCAGAGGATGGGAAGAAGAAGGCTTACTGCTGTTCAGTCCCTTCAGTTATATCTGATGATTTGTGACCCCATGGACTGTAGCATGCCAGGCTTCCCTGTCCATCACCAACTTCCAGAGCTTGCTCAAACTCATGTCCATTGAGTTGGTGATGCCATCCAACCACCTCATCTTCTATTTCCCCCTTCTCCTCCTACCCTCAGTCTTTCCTAGCACCAGGGTCTTTTCCAGTGAGTTGGCTCTCTGCATCAGGTGGCCAAAGTATTGGAGCTTCAGCTTCAGCATCAATCCTTCTAATGAGTATTCAGGACTGATTTTCTTTAGGATTGACTGGTTTGATCTCCTTGCAGTCCAAGAGACTCTCAAGAGTGCCAGGAGTTGGAGGTACAAGAATTGGCTGGACCCAGAGTCTTCATGGAGCTGGAGAGGTAGGAGTTTGGGGATGCTGGCTGCATCCTGTGAGAGTTCTGGAGGTTTAAAGCATGAGATCTGTGCTGTGCTGTGCTATGCTTAGTCGTGTCCATCTCTTTGTGACCCCATGAACTGTAGTCTGACAGGCTCCTCTGCTCGAGGAATTCTCCGGCCAGAATACTGGAGTGGGTTGCCATTTCCTCCTCCGGGGGATCTTGCCTGACCAAAGGATCAAATCCATGGCTTTTGTGTCTCCTGCATTGGCAGGCAGAATCTTTATCACTTAGCATCACCTGGAAAGCCCAGAGAGGAAAGAACTGTGGCCCAATAGGGAGCCTGCAGGGGAATGTTCAGGAGATCAGGCAGGGTGAGAGCCTGAACTAAGTATGTGAGAACTGTAGTCTGACAGGCTCCTCTGCTCGAGGAATTCTCCGGCCAGAATACTGGAGTGGGTTGCCATTTCCTCCTCCGGGGGATCTTGCCTGACCAAAGGATCAAATCCATGGCTTTTGTGTCTCCTGCATTGGCAGGCAGAATCTTTATCACTTAGCATCACCTGGAAAGCCCAGAGAGGAAAGAACTGTGGCCCAATAGGGAGCCTGCAGGGGAATGTTCAGGAGATCAGGCAGGGTGAGAGCCTGAACTAAGTATGTGATGGTAAGGCGTTAGAGGGAAGGGTTGAAACAGGAAGAATCAATAGCATTAGTGACTTATAAAGAGATTTCCAGGTTTCTAGCTTGAGCAGGTGGGCAGATGGTGTTGCTACCGTTAAGATGAGAAAGATTATGGGAGAACAGGGAAGGTTACAAGGGAAGAATTCAGTTTGGGGGATGGTGAATTTAAGATTTGATTTCTTTAAATAATGTAACCAAACTGATTTCTTGATTACAATTAAGTTACATAACTTGCTTATGAGCTGCTTTTCATTAAACAGCACTAGGGAGTAAGTAACGGGGCTCTGTGTTCAACAACCAAGGCTGGAGTGAAATAGGCAATCTCGGAAGCAGTGACTGCAATAATATCCTAACACCTGATGGAGATAAATTTAAGTTACACCTATCAGTCAGTCAGTCGGTTCAGTCGCTCAGTTGTGTCCAACTCTTTTCGACCCCATGAATTGCAGCACGCCAGGCCTCCCTGTCCATCACCATCTCCCGGAGTTCACTCAAACTCACATACATCGAGTCAGTGATGCCATCCAGCCATCTCATCCTCTGTTGTCCCCTTTTCCTCCTGCCCCCAATCCTTCTCAGCATCAGAGTCTTTTCCAATGAGTCAACTCTTCACATGAGGTGGCCAAAGTATTGGAATTTCAGCTTTAGCATCATTCCTTCCAAAAAAATACCAGGGCTGATCTCCTTTAGAATGGACTGGTTAGACCTCCTTGTAGTCCATGGGACTCTCAAGAGTCTTCTCCAACACCACAGTTCAAAAGCATCAATTCTTTGGTGCTCAGCTTTCTTCACAGTCCAACTCTCACATCCATACATGACCACAGGTAAAACCATAGCCTTGACTAGACGGACCTTTGTCGGCAAAATAATGTCTCTGCTTTTGAATATGCTAGCTAGGTTGGTCATAACTTTTCTTCCAAGGATTAAGTGTCTTTTAATTTCATGGCTGCAGTCACCATCTGCAGTGATTTGGGAGCCCAAAAAAATAAAGTCTGACACTGTTTCCACTGTTTCTCCATCTATTTGCCATGAAGTGATGGGACCAGATGCCATGATCTTTGTTTTCTGAATGTTGAGCTTTAAACCAACTTTTTCTCTTTCCTCTTTCACTTTCATCAAGAGGCTCTTTAGTTCTTTTTCACTTTCTGCCATAAGGGTGGTGTCATCTGCATATCTGAGGTTATTGATATTTCTCCCAGCAATCTTGATTCCAGCTTGTGTTTCTCCTAGTCCAGTATTTCTCATGATGTACTCTGCATATTAATTAAATAAACAGGGTGACAGTATACAGCCTTGACGTACTCCTTTTCCTATTTGAAACCAGTCTGTTGTTCCATGTCCAGTTCTAACTGTTGCTTCCTGACCTGTATACAGTTTTCTCAAGAGGCAGGTCAGGTGGTCTGGTATTCTCATCTCTTTCAGAATTTTCCAAAGTTTATTGTGATCCACACAGTCAAAGGCTTTGGCATAGTCAATAAAGCAGAAATAGATGTTTTTCTGGAACTCTCTTGCTTTTTCCATGATCCAGTGGATGTTGGCAATTTGATCTCTGGTTCCTCTGCCTTTTCTAAAACCAGCTTGAACATCAGGGAGTTCACGGTTCACGTATTGCTGAAGCCTGGCTTGGAGAATTTTGAGCATTACTTTACTAGTATGTGAGATGAGTGCAATTGTGTGGTAGTTTGAGCATTCTTGGGCATTGCCTTTCTTT
>SJYC01001903.1:0-10996 GCA_006408675.1 Madoqua kirkii | reverse complement strand
CCTGTGGCCACTGCTGAGTTTTCCAAATTTTCTGGCATATTGAGTGCAGCACTTTCACAGCATCATCTTTCAGGATTTGAAACAGCTCCACTGGAATTCCATCGCCTCCACTAGCTTTGTTCGTAGTGATGCTTTCTAAGGCCCACTTGACTTCACATTCCAAGATGTCTGGCTCTAGATGAGTGATCAAATTATCATGATTATCTGGGTTGTGAAGATCTTTTTTGTACAGTTCTTCGGTGTATTCTTGCCACCTCTTCTTAATATCTTCTGCTTCTGTTAGGTCCAGACCATTTCTGTCCTTTATCGAGGCCATCTTTGCATGAAATGTTCCCTTGGTATCTCTAATTTTCTTGAAGAGATCTCTAGTCTTTCCCATCCTGTCCTTTTCCTCTATTTCTTTGCATTGATCACTGAAGAAGGCTTTCTTATCTCTTCTTGCTATTCTTTGGAACTCTGCATTCAGATGCTTATGTCTTTCCTTTTCTCCTTTGCTTTTCGCCTCTCTTCTTTTAGAGTAATTAATTAATGATAAATGTATTGGACATTAACTTGTCATGAGCATAACTTCAAATTATCATAAGTCATTTAAGTTTCAGGGAATCTGTTTCATGAGTATGTGTTTAGTTTGCATAGTAAAGCTTTAGATAAAAAACTCAACCTCCCTTGTTGTTTGTTTATTCATTTTTGACCAGAAAGTGGAAACAGTAAGTACAACTTCTGGAAAGTGTTTTTATTTTATTAAAAAAATTTTTTATTGACATATAGTTGTTTTATAATGTTGTGTTAGTTTCAGGTACACAGTAAAGTGATTCAGTTATATATATATATGTATGTGTGTATCCTTTTTTTACATTATCTTCCATTATGTTATTGTAAAATATTGAGTATAGTTTCTTGTGCTATACAGTAGGTTCTTGTTGGTTATCTATTTTATATATAGTAGTGTGTATATTTTAAGCCCAAACTCCTGATTTATCCCTCTCCCCTCTCCCCTTTTGTAACCAAAAGTTTGTTTTTCATGTCTGTGAGTGCATTTCTGTTTTGTAAATAAGTTCATTTGTACAGGAAATGTTTTCATTTGAAGGAGTGTGTTCTTTTCCCCTTTCCTATCTCTTGCCTTCCCTGCCTCTTGCTGGATTGAATCTGGGTGTGATATCTGGAACTGGAGGAGCCATTTTGGATCGTAAGGTATTCATGGGAACATAACAGGGTCATAGAAGCCTGGATCCAAAACTTACTTCACATGCATAAAAGAGAAATAAACACCATTTTAAAAAGAGATGCAGACACAGAGAACAGATCTGTGGATACAACAGGGGAAGGAGAGGGTGAAGTGAAATAAGAGAAGAGCATAGACATTTATACACTACCATGTGTAAAATAGATAGCTAGTGAGAACCAACGGTATATAGCACAGGAAGCTCAGCTAGGTGCTTTGTGATGACCTGGAAGGGTGGGATTGGGAGAGGAGGAGGAAGGGAAGTTCAAGAGGGAGGAGATATATGTATTCATACAGCAGATTCACTTTGCTGTACAGCAGAAATTCACACAACATTGTAAAGCAATTATACTCCAATGAAGAACATAGCTGAGAACAGTAGCATTTGTTTCTATGTAACTCTTCTCCAGAAAAGGCGCTGGAAGCAACGCTGGTAAAAATGATGGAAAATCTTGAAACACAATCTACGTCTCCTGAGAGCGGGAGCAGCCCAGCAGCTCACCAAGATTGAGCAACAATGTAAAATAGATAGCTAGTGAGAACCCATTGTATAGAACAGGGAGCTCAGCTGTGATGACCTAGAGTGTGGGATGTGGGGTGGGTGGGAGGGAGGTTCAGAGGGAGGGTATATATGTACACATATAGCTGATTTACTTCATTGTGCAGCAGAAACTAACACAACATTGTAAAGCAACTATAATCCAATTAAAATTTTCATTTTTAAATAAAATTTTCAGTTATAATTGGATCTAGTCATATTAGATTTAATTTTTCTATTTATTAGTGAAATTTATATCAATTTTTTGTCCTAGCCACTTCCTGCATTTGTGCTAATACACAGAAAGCACTGGAGTGATAGATATGAATAAAAGGACCCCAGAGCTTGTATTTCATTAAGGAAGAATCATATAGCACCAACCAAAACAACAAGTGATAGGTTCTACTGTTGTGTACTGGGGGCCTGTAAGAGGAACTCCTTAGCCCAGGCTGTGTAAGCGTGACTTTGAACTGAATCCTCTGCATAAGGAGGCTACCACCAGGTATGGAAGGGGTGTGGAGAGAGGGTATTTCAGGGATTATACAGTATGAGAGAAGGAAAAGGCACATGCAACTCCTAGGTAGTGTTTTCTGGAAGTATTTTAGGAACAGTAAGTTATCCAGGGGCTTCCCAGATGGCTCAGCGATAAAGAATCTGCTTGTCAAGCAGGAGACGTGGGTTCAAACCCTGGGTCAGGAAGATCCCCTGGAGGAGGAAATGGCAATCCACTCCAGTATTCTTGCCTGGAAAATCCCATGACAGAGGAATCTGGCAGGCTACAGTCCATGGGGCTGCAAAGAGTCAAACATGACTAAGCAACTAAGTAACAAATTATTCACAGTGACCAGAACCCCATATACAATGGGGTTGCCAGAAGATAACCCTAGCATGATTGTGTCATTGAAAAGGGTTCTGAATTTCAAACAAATCTGGACTTAATCTACAGGCAATTAAGAGCCCTCAAGTGATCTACAATGAAAATAAATCTCTTTACAGACTGCCATGGCAATGATCGTACAGTTCTATATTCAGAACATCAGTTTGTTGTCAACCAAATGGTGAAGGAACTCCCCATGGAAATACAATATAATTACAACTTTCTTCCAAGGGATTCAAATAACTCTGGGGGCAAGACGTGGGAATTGGAGGAAGGAAAGGAGGAAGTGAGGGAAGGGGACATACACACACACGCACACACACACAGTGAAAGAGTGAGATAGAGACAGACAAAATGAGACAAGAGTGTGCGCGTGAGTATGTCTGCACTTTTGCTAGAGGCTACAGATGGTAGAGAGGGGAGGGAAGGAAGCCTGAATACTTGTAACAGAAAAGCTTTCAAAGGAATGGAAAGAAGAGTCGAGATGAATTTTGAAAAGTTTAATTAAAACCATGGAACATTTCTGCCTCAGGGAAGGAGAAAACAATCTCTAAATTTATCTATAATGAGATCTTCACACTTTCTTCCTCGATCTATTTTTGTGGTATCTCTACAGGCTAATGGTAATAGATGTTAAATGTCTTTTTTGATGGAGTTTCCAGAAGTGGTAATATATGTAGTATTTATTTGATTTCAGATTTATTCTTTATAAAACTGAATGTTTATATGTCTTCTCATGCTAAGTCATGTCCGAGTCTTTGCAACCCTATGGACTGTACCTGCCAGGCTCCTCTGCTCCTGGGATTCTCCTGGCAAGAGTACTGAAGTGTGCCGCCATTTCCTTCTCCAGAGGATTTTCCTAACCCAGGGATTGAACCTGTGTTTTTTGTCTCCTGCATTGCAGGTGGGTTCTTTACCACTAGCACCGCCTGGGGAGTCCTATAAAACCGAGGGAAATGTTAAATCTTTTTGAAATTATATTTTGTACAGGAGACAAGAGAAAAAAAACACATTGTTCCTACAGTGCGCCTTTTATCTCGTGGCACTCAGCTGGTGTTGGGTCATTTAGTTCAATCATCACTCTAACCCTATCAGAGAGGCATCGCATTCATTTTACAGAAGGAGACGAGCATCTCGAAGACTGAGAATAATGTCCTGATTGTTCTTGAAGGAGAGAACCAGGATTTGAATTCTGCTCGGCTTGACAATAGAACCTGTATTCTTTCTAAAACACTGAGAATATTCTGACTTTGCCTTTCCTTGGCTAAGAGAACCTGGGCATGTGGTGCAGCCTCAATGAGGCGAATTGAATTGCCAAAGGAGAGGCTTCTGGGAACCTTGAGATGAGGCATACTAGTTACTGTGGGCTGAATTTCTCATGGGAAACAAATATAGCATATATATATATATTTTTTTTTTTTCTTGTTAGCAGTTTTACTTGAAGCCTTGAATTTATGCAAAGAAAAGTCTTCTGAAGCCACTTGAAATGCTCTGAACTAGCAAGGAAGGAAGAGTAACTGAGAAATTCTAAGGAGCTTTAGGTCACCAAATCTCTTTATATATAAACCATACAATTCCTTGCAAGATCAGGAGGGTCCATATGGGAAGCTTTAAGAACATGGGAATGTCTAATGACTGGGTTATTTCAGTCGTGTTGTGTCAGAAGTCTTGAATATCTCACACAGGATATTAATCTGCTTTATCTTCTAAAATTCAGTGAAAGTATTTGCACATCATGGCAATGTGCATTTAAGTTTTCTTACTTCTTTTTCTCCATGGTTGTTTTATGGAACTGTCATGTACAGAGAGACAAAATGGAATATTATAAATATAAGGCTCTGTGGTTGGATGATGAGACCCTGAAGCAGGAATAGGAAATAGAATTCCAGTGGTTAAGACTGCGCTCCCAGTGCAGGGGGCAAGGGTTCATCCCTGGTCATGGAAAGCAAGATCCTGAATGCCATGTGGTGCAGCCAAAAAAAGAAAAGAAAAGAAAAGAAAAGAAATGGGGTATCTCATATTGCCCTATAGTCCAGAATTCAAGAGTTCGAAGATTCTGGCATTTATCTACCACTTCAGATTTCTTATACTCCTTCCAGCAAAGCTCTTTTGTCTACCAGTGTGTTGTCCTTTGTGTGCTGTATGTTCTTCTCTGGGCCTTCTCTACATCAGCTCATCTAAGCCCTGCTCTTTTTTCATTGAACAGCTCCAATCTCACCTCTGTCAGGAAGGCTTTGTGGTTCTTAAAGCCTGCCCTGCTCCACTAGGCAGAAATACAGAGGGGTCCTTGGAGCTCTCCTGACACAGGGGACAACTGCTCCAGGGGAAAAAAGCCAAACAGCCACCTGGCAACCTTGGGGGTGCAGTCAGACCAAAGATTTACTGGAGAAAGCTGCTTCTTTAAGCAGCAGCTTCACCAAAACAAGCATAGAAAATTTCACAGGGATCATTTTTCCTCCTGGGTCCCCCACGGATTTTTCTCTTCCATCATCTAAGGCTGCTGAATTGCTGAGTAGTAATGTAGACTGTTGTCAACCTGTTTTTAGTTTATGATCTGATAAGGACTCTACATAAACTAGTTGTTTGGTCGCTCAGTCGTGTTCGATTCTTTGAGATTCCGTGGACACTCCAGGCTTCCCTGTCCTTCACCATCTCCCAGAGTTGGCTCAAATTCACGTCCATTGAATTGGTGATGCCATCCAACCATCTCATCTTCTGTCATCCCCTTGAGCACAAAGAGAACTACTGATTCCACCAGATAGAACTGTCCTTGTTCAAGGATGTATAACAGGGAAAAACCAATCAGACTGTGATAAGGGATGAAAGTACAAAATAAAGCTTTCACAGCACTCAGGTTATATAGAATACTTGGTATTTTTTGAGAAATATTTACTATCATGGAACAGAAAAGAGTTTTTTATTTTTAATTTTTATTTTTACTTTATTTTGCGTTACAATACTGTATTGGTTTTGCCATACATTGACATGAATCAGCCACAGTGTACATGAATTCCCAATCCTGAACCCCCCTCCCACCTCCCAGAAAAGAGTTTTTAAACTTTATATTTTATATAGGAGTATATCAGATTAACAATGTTGTAATAGTTTCAGGTGAACAGTGAAGGGATTCAGCCTTATATATACATGCTCCATTCCTCCCCAAACTCCCCTCCCGTCCAGGCTGCCACATAACGTCGAGCAGAGTTCCATGTGCTATACAGTAAGTCCTTGTTGGTAATGCATTCTAAAAATAGCAGGGGATATAGAAAAATTTAAATTGCAACTTCTGGGGGTGGGATGTGGGAGGAATTGGCAGATTAGGATCAATGCATATATACCATGGGTAAAATAGATAACTAATGAGAACATATTCTATTACAGAGGGAACTCTCCTTACTGCAATGTAGTGACTTGAATGAGAAGAAAGTTCAAAAGGGAGGGGTTAGGCTTCCCTGCTAGCTCAGTGGTAAAGAATCTGCCTGCCAATGCAGGAGATGTGGTAGGTTCGAGCCCAGGGTCTGGAAGATCCCCTGGAGAAGGAAATGGCAACCGACTCCAGTATTCTTGCCTGGGAAATCCCATGGACAGAGGAGCCTGATGGGCTCCAATCCATGTGGTCACAAAAGAGTAGCGTGATAGTGACTAAACAACAACATATATGTATGGACGGATGATTCCCATTCTGCTGCACAGCAGAAACTAACACAACATTGTAAAGAAACTATACTCCAATAAAAATTTATTAAAAAATAAATAGCCCCTGCTATGTAGTCATGACTACTGGAAAAACCATAGCCTTGACTAGACGGACCTTAGTCAGCAAGGCAATATCTCTGCTTTTGAATATGCTATCTAGGTTGGTTATAACTTTTCTTCCAAGGAGTAAGCAGCTTTTAATTTCATGGCTGCAGTTACCATCTGCAGTGATTTTGGAGCCCAAAAAGGTAAAGTCTGACACTGTTTCCACTGTTTCTCCATCTATTTCCCATGAAGTGATGGGACCGGATGCTATGATCTTCATTTTCTGAATGTTGAGCTTTAAGCCAACTTTTTCACTCTCTTCTTTCACTTTCCTCAAGAGGTTTTTTAGTTCCTCTTCACTTTCTGCCATAAGGTGGTATCATCTGCATATCTGAGGTTATTGATATTTCTCCTGGCAATCTTGATTCCAGCTTGTGTTTCTTCTAGTCCAGCATTTCTCATGATGTACTCTGCATATAAGTTAAATAAGCAGGGTGACAGTATACAGCCTTGACGTACTCCTTTTCCTATTTGGAACCAGTCTGTTGTTCCATGTCCAGTTCTAACTGTTGCTTCCTGACCTGCATACAGTTTTCTCAAGAGGCAGGTCAGGTGGTCTTGTATTCCCATCTCTTTCAGAATTTTCCACAGTTCATTGTGATCCACACAGTCAAAGGCTTTGGCATAGTCAATAAAGCAGAAATAGATGTTTCTGGAACTAGAGTATTTCTCAAGAGGCAGGTCAGGTGGTCTTGTATTCCCATCTCTTTCAGAATTTTCCACAGTTCATTGTGATCCACACAGTCAAAGGCTTTGGCATAGTCAATAAAGCAGAAATAGATGTTTCTGGAACTAGAGTTTTCTGGAACTCTCTTGCTTTTTCCATGATCCAGCGGATGTTGGCAATTTGATCTCTAGTAGTTATGTATGGATGTGAGAGTTGGACTGTGAAGAAGGCTGAGCGCCAAAGAATTGATACCTTTGAACTGTGGTGTTGGAGAAGACTCTTGAGAGTCCCTTGGAATGCAAGGAGATCCAACCAGTCCATTCTGAAGGAGATCAACCCTGGGATTTGTTTGGAAGGAATGATGTTAAAGCTGAAACTCCAGTACTTTGGCCACCGCATGAAAAGAGTTGACTCATTGGAAAAGACTCTGATGCTGGGTGGGACTAGGGGCAAGAGGAGAAGGGGACGACAGAGGATGAGATGGCTGGATGGCATTACTGAATCGATGGACGTGAGTCTGAGTGAACTCCAGGAGTTGGTGATGGACAGGGAGGCCTGGCATGCTGCGATTCACGGGGTTGCAAAGAGTTGGACACGAATGAGCACCGAACTGAACTGTATTCATGAAGTTCAAGAAGTTTGGCCCAAATTACAGCTAAAAGATGATAAGAAAACACATTAATATGAAATAGACTGAGAAGAAAGAGGAAGAAATATGGAGATGCATACAATATTGGGAGCTATTGAAGGAAAATAAAAGTGTATTCCAGAATTAAGATGCAGAATAGTAAAATAAATTAATAAATAACTCACCATAAACAGATGATTTAAGCCAAGTATAACATGAGCTTGAAGAGTTCTCCTAAAATGCTGAGGGAAAAATAAAAAATTTATAGTAAACAACAGATGAATAGAAAGTGCACTGTTAGCACTGGGTTAACCATTCATTTTAAAGGGAATATTTATTTACTTATTTACACATTATTTATTGACAATGGCAAATGCAGTTACAGTAGATCTCAGGAAAGAATCTATGGGGAAACTTATTTTCAAGAAATTAACTTGACTGAACTTGATTCTATTTTCACATTCTAATTCCTACTTTCCTATTATGTTTTGAGAGTGTGCCACTGGGTTTGGACCTTCCTTATTCACTGACGTAAGAATGGGAGTTTATAAATGTGCAAATTCTGTATAATCACAATTTTCATTTCTTTCTGGAAATTGGGAGGGTTCATGCAGTGTGCAAATTTTGTCATTCTGATTATCAGGCCTTGCACCTCAAAGTGGGCAGGAATGTGCAGGAAAGAGTGGTAGCCACCAGGTGGTGCTCTTGGTTCTTGCTGATTTCATTCTGGGAGTTTGAGCAGTAGTTCTGCAAAAACACAAGACTCGCCCAAGACAGGTTGCTACACCAGAGCTCACAGAATTGGTAATTAGGAGTAGGGTTGCTATGGTGATGGCAGGGGGCATCTTGGGATGTTTATGGCTTTGTAAGAGCCAGTGCCTGTGAGCCATCAGATTGCTTCCTTTGATGATATTAGCTGGTCATGAAAATCCTTTCAGATTTGTGCACATTGCAACGGCAGCTGTTCTTTCAATGTTCGTCTTGTTCGTGGGTTATAACTGGGGTGTTGAGAGTGACAGAATGTACTTGTTTTAACATGTTTATCTTCTACCATATTGTACTTTTGGCATTTTTCCATATTTGGTTTTCCTCATCCCTAGCATTTCTCAATTTTTTTTTTCATACATACTCTATGAAGAAAGACTTGATGGTCTAACAGGTTCGAGCAAGACTGCATGTTAATTGCTCTTGAAGATTCAACATATCCACCAGTATATTAAAATCAATGCAAAGTCCTGTTTTATGTTAAAAAGATCATGTGACAACTGAACCTGTTTTAGTGGAATATTCATTAACACTTAGGGATTCTTCCCTCCTTTTGTCTCTAACATATTAATGAATATTCCATTAAAATGGGTTCAGTTGTAGTAATTTATTATGTTTACATGGGTCTCCCCAGGCTTACTGTCTAATCAAGGTTCAATAAATGTTTATTGTTATAGGCTCCTAAGAAATATTTTTTAGTTGAATTATCTCTCTGTGGATACTATCGGTTGCAATTAAAAATTTTATTTATTTATTTGTGTCCAGTCTTAGCTGCAGCAGACAGGATCTTTGTTGCGGCACTTGGGATGCGCTAGCTGCGGAGTTCAGGCTTAGTTGCTTCATGGCATGTTGGACCTTATTTCCCAGACCAGGAACCAAATCTGTGTCCTCTGCACTGCAAGACAGATTCTTAACTAATAAACCACTGGGAAAGTCCCACAATTAGTGTTTATAAACAATCTTTAGCCTTAAGTTTTAGTGGGATTCCAACAGCAAGATATAGCAACACCATTCGTGATAAGTCATTTGTAACTTAGTGGGTTGCCATTTCCTTCTCCAACCAAATTATCACCACATCCCCAGGAAAGGACAAAAGAATGAAGCACTTTTGCCTCTACTCAACATTTATTTTTTGTCTTATTGCATATTCTCAGTGTTTCAAGATCATTATGTTGCTAGCAATTTTTCCAAGAGACACCATTTCCCCTGTGAATAATTTTCTGCGATTGATCATAAAACATAACCCATAAAAAACTCACAAAAATGCAAAAACACTGAGCATTTGCTCATACGTCTTTTGTTTCCCCAGGGAGCCATCCTTACTAACATTTTATTACGTGCATGACCTTATGTCTCTTGCCTTTTTTGGAAGTGTTATGCATGTCTGAAATCCTACTATAAAAAGAACAATAACCATGGGGGCATAAAGGGGATGCTATTTGTTGAAACCTGTATCAGGACTCCAAGCAGAAGGCTCCCTGAATCCTTTCCTTTGAGTAAATCTAGGCTGCATCCATTGAGGTGGGTTCTTCTACAAAGAGTATAGCCTCTTCTTGTTTCTAAATTTAAACAGATCAAGGCTCTATAACCTTTTTCTGTTCCTACAAGTTGTGCAAGACTGGGGAGAGGGGTACCTCTGAGTCTTTGTCTTATTATCTCTGAAATGGGGTTAATAAACCCCAGCAAATGAGTTACTTTGAGAATCAAATGTGATAATGTATGTGATGAAACAGCAGAGTCTGTCCTATAGGTAGGAACTCTGTTGAGGTCACTTCTCTTGTTATCTTTTTACTTTTTCCCTTTCTTGGCCCTGGAAACAAAAAAAATCACTCAATCTAAGGACATGGAATAGAGCTAGAGTAATGGCAGAGACATAACTATACTCTGAATGTTTGTGTCTCACAAAAATTTATGTGTTGAAATCTAATGCCAAAGTGACAGCGTTAGGAGATGAGACCTTGCAAGATGGTTAGGTCATGGGGGCAGAGATCTCACAAATGGGATCTGTTGCTGTTTAGTCGCTAAGTTGTGTCTGACTCTTTGCAACCCCATGGACTGAAACTCTCTTGCTTTTTTGATGATCCAGTGGATATTGAAAATTTGATCTCTGGTTCCTCTGCCTTTTCTAAATCCAGCTTGAACATGTGGAAGTTCAGGTCCCATTGGGTCCCATCACTTCATCATAAATAGATGCGGAATCAATGGAAACAGTGAGAGACTCTGTTTTCTTGGGCTTCAAAACCACTGCCGATGGTGACTGCAACCATGAAATTAAAAGATGCTTGCTCCTTGGAAGAAAAGTTATGACCAAGCTAGACAGCATATTAAAAAGTGGATAGATTACTTTACTGACAAAGGTCTGTCTAGTCAAAACTATGGTTTTTCCAGTAGTCATGTATGGATGTGAGAGCTAGACCATAAAGAAAATGAGCCCTGAAGAGCTGATGCTTTTGAACTGTGGTGTTGGAGAAGACTCCTGAGAGTCTCTTGGATAGCAA
>SJYC01001902.1:0-39612 GCA_006408675.1 Madoqua kirkii | reverse complement strand
GGACGTGAGTCTGAGTGAACTCCGGGAGATGGTGATGAACAGGGAGGCTTGGCGTGCTGTGATTCATGGGGTCACAAAGAATCGGACACGACTGAGCAACTGAACTGAACTGAACCACTTGACCACCATGGAAGTCCCTTTTTCTTTTCTTAAAAAATTTTTATTTTATATTGGAGCATAGCTGATTAACAATTTGTGTTAGTTTCAAGTGTACAGCAAAGTGATTCACTTTTACGTAGAAATGTATGTATTCTTTTTCAAATCCTTTTCCCATTT
Organism: Madoqua kirkii; assembly: GCA_006408675.1. Taxonomy (NCBI): domain Eukaryota; kingdom Metazoa; phylum Chordata; class Mammalia; order Artiodactyla; family Bovidae; genus Madoqua; species Madoqua kirkii. Next base: position 39,336 of record SJYC01001902.1, on the reverse strand, counting down.
AGGTTATTACATGTTTTAACTTTCCTTATTTAACAACTGTTTTTTCTCTTGTTAATATTATTACATAAGCATTGATGTGTTTGTTGCTGTGTTTAGTCACTAAGTCATGTCTGACTTGTTTCAAGTGTACAGCAAAGTGATTCACTTTTACGTAGAAATGTATGTATTCTTTTTCAAATCCTTTTCCCATTTAGGTTATTACATGTTTTAACTTTCCTTATTTAACAACTGTTTTTTCTCTTGTTAATATTATTACATAAGCATTGATGTGTTTGTTGCTGTGTTTAGTCACTAAGTCATGTCTGACTCTTTGCAACCCCATAGACTATAGCCCACCAGGCTCCTCTGTTCATGGCATCTCCAAGGTAAGAATACTGGAGTGGGTTGCCATTTCCTTCTCCAGGGGATCTTCCCAATCCAGAGATCAAAGTAGCATCCCCTATATTTCCTGCATTGGCAGGTGGATTCTTAACTGGTTGAACATCAGGGAAGCCCACTACCTATTGTCAAGATTATTGCCAATCTCCAGGGCTCAGTCATGTCTGACTCGATGCTATCCTATGGACTGTAGCCTGCCAGGCTCTTCTTTCTGTCCATGGGATTCTCCAGGCAAAAATACTGGAGTGAGTTGCCATTCCTTTCCAGACCCAGGGGTCAAATCAGCATCTCTTATGTCACCTGCATTGGCAGGCAGATTCTTTACCAGTAGTGCCACCTGGGAAGCCAGTCTCCAGTGTGGTTGCTTAGTTGTGTCCTCCGGCATTACTCTTTTCTAATGGTTCTCAATAGATGGGGACATTATGTTTCCCCTCACCAAGGGGATTTAGAAATTTCCGTGGGGATTTTGTGGTTTGTCATAACAACAGAAAATGTGCTAGCAGCATTTGGAGATGAGGTGGTTGATTGTGGAGCCGGTTCTGTAATGCCCAGGAAGTCTTTTATATTTTTAAAAAACTTATTTAGACACAATCCACATACTCAACATCAGCAGTCCTCAACCTTTATGGCACAAGGAACTGGTTTCGTGGAGGCAGTTTTTCCACAGTCTGGAGTAGGGGATGGTTTGAGGATGACTCAAGTACATTACATTTATTGTGCACTTTATTTCTATTATGATTATATCAGCTCCACTTCAGGTCATCCATCAGGCATTAGATCCCAGAGGTTGGGGACCCCTGACTACATTGTCTATTTAAAGTATATAAATTCGCAGACTTCTATGACTTCCCCCACAAGTTTAAAACATTTTTATCACCACAAAAAGATTCCCTGTGCTCATCATCAGTCACTTCCCAACCACCCCATCCTCCAGCCCTGGGCAAACACAAAGCTATTTTCTGTGTCTATCAATTTGTCTTTCATGTACATTTCATATAAACAGAGTCATATACCATGTGGTCCTTTGTGACTGGATTATTTCCCTTCAGTTCAGTTTAGTTCAGTTGCTCAGTCATGTCTGACTCTTTTCGACCCCATGAATCACAGCACACCAGGCCTCCCTGTCCATCACCAACTCCCGGAGTTCACTCAAACTCATGTCCATCGAATTGATGATGCCATCCAGCCATCTCATCCTCTGTCATCCGCTTCTCTTCCTGCCCCCAATCCCTCCCAGCATCAGAGTCTTTTCCAGTGAGTCAATTCTTCGCATGAGATGGCCAAAGTATTGGAGTTTCAGCTTCAGCATCAGTCCTTCCAGTGAACACCCAGGATTGATCTCCTTTAGAATGGACTGATTGGATCTCCTTGCAATTCAAGGGACTCTCAAGAGTCTTCTTCAACACCACAGTTCAAAAGCATAAATTCTTTGACGCTCAGCTTTCTTTACAATCCAACTCTCACATCCATACATGACCACAGGAAAAACCATAGCCTTGACTAGATGGACCTTAGTCGGCAAAGTAATGTCTCTGCTTTTGAATATGCTATCTTGGTTGGTCATAACTTTTCTTCCAAGGAGTAAGCATCTTTTAATTTCATGGCTACAGTCACCATCTGCAGTGATTTTGGAGCCCCCCCAAAATAAAGTCTGACACTATTTCTACTGTTTCCCCATCTATTTCCCATGAAGTGATGGGACCAGATACCATGATCCTGGTTTTCTGAATGTTGAGCTTTAAGCCAACTTTTTCACTCTCCTCTTTCACTTGCATCAAGAGGCTTTTTAGCTCCTCTTCACTTTCTGCCATAAGGGTGGTGTCATCTGCATATCTGAAGATATTGATATTTCTCCCAGCAATCTTGATTCCAGCTTGTGCTTCTTCTAGCCCAGCATTTCTCATGATGTACTCTGTATATAAATTAAACAAGCAGGGTGACAGCATACAGCCTTGATGTACTCCTTTTCCTATTTGGAACCAGTCTGTTGTTCCATGTCCAGTTCTAACTGTTGCTTCCTGACCTGCATATAGTTTTCCCAAGAGGCAGGTCAGGTGGTCTGGTATTCCTCTGACACTGTTTCCACTGTTTCCCCATCTATTTCCCATGAAGTGATGGGACCGGATGACCTCTTAATGACAGTTTAATCTTTTGCTATTGGTTTGCTTTATGGATTATTCTTAGTCTTTTTGTGGTATATAATCAGTTCAGGTTATATACATAAGTTACATACAGGTTTAAGATCCTCTTAGTTGAAAGACCTACTTTCACTCTTCAAATACTCTGGTGGGGCATTTAAGTCCCAGGAAGAGTATTTGTCTAACTGTATGCAACTTTTCTCTTATGGTCTAGAAACTCTTGTTACTCTCAAGCTTATTGCCTGTTCCATAAAGCCCACTGAGTTCATGGTTTTCTCTTAGCCCTTTCCCACTCCTTTTGGGGGACTTGATTCTTCAGTGTTCTTTTCTCATTCTTGAATCTTATGGACTCATCTTCCTCAAGGTTGCGCTTAGCTCATTGCTTTTCTGCCATGTTAGAGGCAGGACTTCTACTTGAGGCTCTAAGTCTCCCGAGGCTCTCCCTGGTTTGAACCACACACCACCAGTAAACTTACATGGGGTTTTATCACCATCCACTCCTCACCATGAAAGGGTCCTAGTTCTAGGAAGGGCAGAGTATGGGGTCGCTGGGACCTAAGCCATCCACTTACTCTCCATCTCCCTCTCAGTCTCCACTCTACCTTTTCCTCCACTAACCCCTTAATCCAAGATAATTTCCCAGATGACAGAGGGTGCATCCCTGCATGGGGCAGTGGAGGATCGGCTTCCCCGTAGACAGAGGATCCTGGTGAGATATAGTCTATGGAGTCACAAAGAGTTGGATGCTACTGAGCAAATAAGCACAGCTCAGCACATATCACATTTTTAATCCATTCTTTGACTAAGGAACTTTTGGGTAGTTTCTACCTTTTGGCTATCAGAAAGGTCATGTCTGCTATGAATATTTATGTACAAGTTTTTGTGTGGCTACATGATTTTATTTCTATTGGGCATATACTTAGGAGTAAAATTGCTATTTTTTTAAATTCTATGTTTTATCTTTTGAGGAACTATTAGGATGCTTTTTAAAGTGGGTCCATCCTTTTACATGCCCTCCAGCAGTGCATGAAGACTCCAGTTTCCCCATATTCTAGCCAACACTTGTTATTTTCTGCCTTTTTGACTATTGCTATGACTGAGTGACTAACACACATACAAAGTTGGGGGGGCACCCCTGGTGGCTCAGATGATGAAGAATCCGTCTGCAATGCAGGAGACCTGGGTTTGTTCCCTGGGCTGGAAAGATCCCCTGGAAAAGGGAACAGCAGCCCACTCCAGTATTCTTGCCTGGAGAATGTCATGGACAGAGGATCCTAGTGGGCCACAATCCATGGGGTCACAAAGAGTCAGACAAGACTGAGCAGCTAATACTTCCTGTTGCATACCAGTGGGTGTAAATTAACACCTCATTGTGGGTTCTGATTTGCATTTACCTGAGGCTAGTGTTGTTAAACTTCTTTTTATGTACTTATTGGCCATTTATATGGTACTCTTTGGAGAAGTGTCTATTATGGTCCTTTGGTCATTTAAAAAATTGACTTCTTTGTCTTTTTGTTGTGGAATTATAAGGCACCTTTATATATTCTAGACACAAGTCCCTTTTTGAATTTATGACTTACCAAATAGTTTCTCCCATTCTGTGGGCTGCTTTTTCACTTTCCAGACAATGTCCTTTAAAGCACAAAAGTTTTTAATTTTGATGATGTGAAGGCAGTCTTTGCACAACAAATTCTCCCACCAGCATGCCAATGGCATGAGCACTGCCAAAGGTCAGACTGGAAGGCAGTTGGTTTATATTGGTCTCAAACCAACAGTCTTGATGCTTACTAAAGTCTTAAAATCCACAGAAGACTCTTCTGTCCTTTTCTCTCCCCAAATTTCACTAATATTTTATAAAAGACTTTGCCTCTGTTCCTCAGCAATGAATAGTTCAGGATTAAGTGAACTTCTTTTCTCCTCTTCATATTTTATTTCTTACTAAATCTTAGATTTTGGATTGATTGAATTATGTTTACTTGGTAAGTGTCCCAGTATGATCATATTTTAGCCTTTTCAGGACACATAGTGTGTTTGATCACATCTGTGCAAAAGCCCATAGACATGCCAAAACGTGGTGTTTTGTGAGAATAATCAATGCAGCCTTGTTCAATTTGTCTATGTCAGTAGGGGGAGCAGGTAGTAAAACTGAGGTCTGAGCCTGGCAGGAGAGGAAAGCTGATGAAAAGAGACAAAGGAAAGTAAAAGAAGAGATAGATGAAGATGGAGGAGATGAGGCAGTAATGATGGAGCAGGAGGCAGTAATGGTTGACCTGAGAGAAACAAAGAAAGAAAAAAGAGAGAAAATGCTTTCAGGCAAGGTTGGTTCTTCTCTAGACTCCTCTCTTCTTCAGTCCCTCCTCCCTTCCCCCTCCCTTCCCACAGCTGGGGAAGGACCAGGACCCTGAGCACATCTGAGTGTGCACTTACCTCCAGCACAGCCCAAAGAGGAGACCTGGGTTTTCCCTTGGATGGGTGTCAGAAGACACACGGAATGTGGCTTTCATTCTTATCATCAGTCCTAATCTAGTGCACAAATAACTTAGACCTGAGACATTCTGCTTTTAAGAAGTACCACAGTGTGTGGCATGTAGCATGACTGTCATCCTACTGAGGCATGTAGCATGACTGTCATCCTACTGAGGCGGGAATAGAGGAGCTTGGCAAGCTACAGTCCATGGGGTTGTAAAGAATCAGACATGACTTAGCAACCGAGCATCTAGGCATGCACACACGAGGTGGAATTGGCCTGTGAGTGAGCTGGATTGACTTATATCTGAACATGAAGGTTTCTTCCCCTGTTACATCTGTGCTTCAAGTGGGCAGTGTTAGAGTGAACTTTTGTAAATTGGAACTTAATCAGAAAAAGATACAGATGAACCTATTGGCAAAGCAGAAATAGAGACACAGACGTAGAGAACAAATATACGGACATCAAGAGGGTAAGGAGAGTAGGAAGAATTGGGAGATTGGGATTGACATATATACACTGAATGTATGACATAGATACCTAATGAGGACCTTACTGTATAGCATAGGGAACTCTACTCAATGCTCTGTGGTGACAAAGATGGGATAAAAGTATAGTTGATTCACTTTGCTGTACAGCAGAAACACAATATTGTAAAACAAGTGAAAGTGAAAGTCGCTCAGTGTTGTCCAATTCTTAGTGACCCCATGGACTATATATAGTCCATGGAATTCTCCAGGCCAGACTTCTGGAGCGGGTAGTCTTTCCCTTCTCCAAGGGATCTTTCCCAACTCAGGGATCGAAGCCAGGTCTCTCATATTGCAGGTGGATTCTTTACCAGCTGAGCCACAAGCAACTAAGTTCCAATTAAACAAAAGTCTATTGTATGTGCTTAAATGGAAGGTAGGAGATAAGAAGGTGGGTGGAGTACTTCCATCTAAGCACTCACTGTGTAAACAGCATAGTCACCTTCAGATATGAACCTGGCAATACCATAGTTCACAGTTGTGTGTGTTTATAAAGCGATCATGACATGATCAAATGCAATCATGCCAGAAATGGGCAATCTTCAGTCAACAGAATAAATAAATGAAAGACTTAGGAGGCAGTAATGAGAAAAGTGTGTTTCTCCTTAACACCTTCACCTCTGTCATGTGCTTCAAGTTCATTAATATAATGATTATTTGACACTATGAAGTGCTCCTGACACAAGCCATCCAACACTCCTGGTGAGTTTGTCATTATTCTTCTGAGTCTTTCTTTAGACACTTGTTCTTGTGAAATGATGATATGGAAACAGATTCAGCAACCATAATCCCCCAGGAAAAGATTCCTGGCAAAGATGCTGGCATCTCTATTTGAAAGAAAGTAAGAATGTGGGAAGTCCATCCATGGAAATGTTCCCACAAGAGAGATTAGTCACTGGATATACATTTTTATATTTGGTTATGTGTAATAATATTTCCCATCGATAAAAATATATATAACTGCTTTTGGTTCTTGTTGCTGCTTTCAAGTTGCGTTTCCTACAATGGAGTCTAATTTCATGAAGATGTAAACACATCTGTTCAGATCTGTTCAGATGGGCCAGGGTGGAAGGCTGGCGAAGTGACAGTCCGGATGCCTTCCAGCGAAGCGTCATTACTTCCATCTAAGCACTCACTGTGTAAACAGCACAGTCACCCTCAGATATGAACTTGGCAATAATTACATGTCTAAATTATCCTCCACGTAGGCAGTGTGAAGCAGTTTTGATCCCTTGAAGGCTGGTCTCTTCCTGGTGGCTCAGGTCCTTGCATCATAGCTCTGTTGATTCTAGAACCGTTGATTAGTGTTCAGAACCATAGATCCATTTAACAGAGCTGCTTAGAATCAATCAAGAGCATATTTCCAATTGAATGACACCTGCCTTTCCCTGGAACGTAATAAAGGTGATGGGTTAGCCTCTCATTTTCTTAAATAGAGAACTTTTCACAAAATAGTGTCTGGATCATGGTTTTATAGATAAATACATCTTCACAGCCAGAAAGTAATGCTTCCATTATTATTGCATAGTCCATTGATTAATTTGCTTCTTTAAGTCCAAGTGGAGGGCAGAACTCAATGGAGAGCTTAATAATTAGAATCCCTAAATTGAATACACCAAACAGCTTTTCAGCATATGGGAGATATGGACTTTGGAGCTCGGCAGTCTTAGGGTAAGAGAGTAGGTCCACAAAAATAAGTAGGATTCCCTCTAAGATCTTCTATTTTCTCATTAGTAAAATCCTTTGTTAAAAAATACAAGTGTGATTGTGTACTTGTGATATGTCATACTAACAGAGGCACAAAGTATGTTAACAACTTTCAGCTGTTCATAATACTGTTATGTGACTCTAAGGTTTTCCCCTAGCTCTTGAGCAAATCGTACTATAGTTGGTAAATCCTGTGCCTGGCTAACCTAATGTGTGGCCACTATTAGTAGTCTGTATGTGTGCATGCGTGCACTCAGTCATGTCCAACTCTTTGCCGTCTTTATAAGCTGATGTCCATTTACCCCAAAAATGTATCCTGGGAGATGTAATCTAATCTTTCCTAGCAGATCTTGGTTCCCACTTGCTTCTTGAAGCATCCATGTGATTTTAGTGTTTAAATAAACATTAAAAAAATATAATATGATCTCTAAATAGAAACCAAATACTTTGGTGGTCAACTGAAGAAATACTTTTAGTGTGGAAGGGAAAACTGACTTTTTTTGGACCTATGGAGGGAGAGTTGGAATGTCAGTCTTTCGTGTGACTTGAGATATGAATATGTTTACTCTGTGGGCTACTTAAGCACATTTCAAGTTTTTTGTTTTTTATTAACCTACAAATCTACAAGTCACTTTTTGCCTTAGACTTCAGAATCTAATCCTCTATAGCAGGTACATTTGGGTCAACTTCCTCTCATTCTCTACTTTCAATTATGCTCGTAACTGCTAATGCAGTTAGTCAAGTCCAACTCTTTGTGACCCCATGGACTGTAGCCCACCAGTTTCCTCCATTTGTGCAATTTTCCAGGCAAGAAGATTGGAGTGGGTTGCCATTGCTTTCTCCAAGGGATCTTCCCGACCCAGGGACTGAACACGTGTCTCCTGTATCTCCTGTACAGGCAGGCAGATTCTTTATCACTGTACCACCTGGGATGCCGCTCAGATAACAAATATTTATAGAATTATTTTAAATTTTTAGAGAAAGATATTAATCCTTTTGCTGATGCTAACCTTTTTATGCTCTGTCCAATCTTAACTTATCACACAAAAAAACTGTCCTTTGGTGTGTATCATTAGGATAAGGGAGCTATAGAAAGCCTGAGTTAGAGGAAACCTAACCCTTTTTTCAATCCTTTAGTATAGTGATTTACTCAGAATCCCACAGCAAAACAGAAGCAGAAGCATAGGTGTTTTTGTTGGTGTTGTTGGAAGATCAAAGATTTCCAATAAAATAAAGATATGTTTAAAGTAAACTACATTCAGCCATTGCTATATTAGTTTTTAAAATCAAACTAACTTCACTATATCCCATAAAGAGCATCTCATGAAGGACTGGTTGAAACAAATAGTTTGGCTTCTATTTGAGTCAGGTATGCCAAGCAATTTAAAATGTTTTATAAAGTTCTACAGAACCCTGCTTAAGATACTTTGAATCATTTTTCCCTTTGAAAATTAAATAGTTCAAATAACAACTAATCTTATAATAGCATCACATCTGCATACCTCTCAGAGAGGTCCTGAAATATGTTTTAATTTGTGGGAAGTCCTTGTTTATTTGTTTGACCCAAATTGATGTTTTCCTGGTGGTCAGGAATAGCGCATGGACTTTCATTTTTGAATAAACAAAGAATGAGTTCATTAGTGTTTCTCAGAGCCCTGTAGAAGAAAACGTTAGAGATGACCCTCAAATGAAAATGCTTTTTTTATTTTTAGAGAAAATGAAGTAGGTTTATATAGGACTTTGAGAATATCTAAGCAAAACTGTGAATTGAGTCAGAGTAAACTAAGTTAACTTTTTCATTACAGTAGGTCCACTGTTCTGCAAAGCAACAATTGTAACCACAGTGGAAATGGCTTTGCTTATCCAAAGCAGCATAATGAGTTCATTAGTGTTTCTCAGAGCCCTGTAGAAGAAAACGTTAGAGATGACCCTCAAATGAAAATGCTTTTTTTATTTTTAGAGAAAATGAAGTAGGTTTATATAGGACTTTGAGAATATCTAAGCAAAACTGTGAATTGAGTCAGAGTAAACTAAGTTAACTTTTTCATTACAGTAGGTCCACTGTTCTGCAAAGCAACAATTGTAACCACAGTGGAAATGGCTTTGCTTATCCAAAGCAGCATTGAACAATAGAAATAATGCAGTCTACATATGCAGTGTTAAAATTCTTAGTAGCCAAATTTAAAAAGTAAAAATAAACAAGAGGGATTAATTTTAATAATATATTTTATATAGCTAAATATATCCAAAATATTTTGGGGTGCTAAGTCTTTGAAACTGTAAGTGTATTTCAAACTTACATTTCATTTCAGTTCCGACCAGCCACATTTCATGTGGTCAATGCTACACTGGGCAACACAATCTAGAGCCTGAAGAAAGTATCTGTTGTAGGTAATATCAGAGGAACGGTAAGATTCAAGCTGAGGATCTGATGCTTCCCTGATATGCCCCTCTTACCACGACACTTATAAAGTATTCCAAATTTAGATGTCAACTGTGGGAAGAATTAAGGTCAGTGTCCTTAACTAGCCCTAAAGGATGACTATGTGTTGCTGCTTTCACAGAATGGGGACCCAATGTACAAACTGAGGTTAGCTATAAATGAATGAGAAATGCGTATTTCTTGTGCTCTCCAGTGTGCAGCCTGACTTCCCTACTTCTTACACTTAACTCACAAAGTGGCTTAGATTATTAAATAGGAAAATTAATAAAAAGATTGTGATACAATATTTGACTTGTGGAAGGAATACATTACTTTCCCCTTTCCTCAGCTAGTTCAAATCCAGAGAGGCCAAGACCATAGATTTTCTCTCTTTTAGGATCAATAAACTTTGGAAGATGGATCTGAAGATTTCAGGGTGTGGTCATTGCAATCATTAGGCGAGAAAGAATAAATGAGTAGGTATCACTATATTCTTTTCACTAAAGGGTGGTTTAATTAAATTATATGACATTCTAAGATACAATATCCACATTGTCTGTGAAGAGCAGAGCTTGGAACTGGAAACATATGTATACTAAGGAGTGTGTTAAGTATAGGTACATACATTGGGCTATTTATTCATAAATAGACTAAACAAAATGCTGAAAAAGTTATATTTAGAGAAGAGTGTTTACATTGTTTTAAAAGTGAGAAAAGCATCCTAACCACAGGAAACATCCAAGATTATGATCCTATTTTTTTTGCTATCTACTGAGAAACATATTGATTTTGTTGTTTAGATCAAGCATGGATGGAATTCTGTCATTTTGTCAACAGTGTTCAGGCCTAACCAGTAAGAAATTGAAATTAGAGAGTAAAAAGAAAGTTCATATAGTTGCTATTAACCATACATGTGAGAAGCTGGATAGAAGAATGCAGTTATCCACAATTATGGCAAAACATACCAAAGAAGAAGTTGAAGATTTGAGAGAAAAGATTGAGATCCTTCTTTGGGTAGTATTGTATGGCGATGAAATCCAACAAACTATTGCCTGAAGACAGAACTATATTTAGCATATATACAATTGGTATAACAATTAGCCAGACGGCCCTTTGAAGGTCAAGAATGGCTCAGTGGTTGGCCTTGTCTTTAGCAATGTATTTTCTTCAAAATCTTAATAGGCTTATGGTCTATTGGTTTTAGATTTGTTTCACAAAGTGAAAGTGAAAATCACTCAGTTTTGTCCAACTATTTGTGACCCCATGACTACACAGTCCATGGAATTCTCCAGAATACTGGAGTGGGTAGCCTTTTCCTTCTCTAGAGGATCTTCTCAACCCAGGAATCAAACCAGGGCCTCCTGCATTGCAGGTGGACTCTTTACCAACTAAGCTATCAGGGAAGCCTGTTTCACAAATAAGTAGCCAAAGATACTCTCTTAGTCAGATTTCTTATACCTGAAGATGTTTTACTAACTGGACTTTTTTCTTTGCCCATTCTCCTCAAGTTATTAGTGCCTCGTTGAATTCATCCAGGGTAATATAGTTAATTGGGAAGGCTCTAACATTAATCAGATCATTGCTTGTGGACTGGACTCACTGACTTATGGGGAGATACTTGAGAGGGCCTGGGGGCACAGTGTTGTCTTGTTGAGTTTCTGTCTTTACATCACTTCTTAGCTGTTTTGGATATGGAAGCAATGAACTTTTTCAGTTGTTGCACATTTCTAAATTACTGGACTCTGTTCATTTAGGTTGAAGGTTACATGCAGAGAAAAACTTGCTTAAATATATTCCTTTCAATCCATGCTTGCAAATTTCTTGTTGAGTTTCTGTCTTTACATCACTTCTTAGCTGTTTTGGATATGGAAGCAATGAACTTTTTCAGTTGTTGCACATTTCTAAATTACTGGACTCTGTTCATTTAGGTTGAAGGTTACATGCAGAGAAAAACTTGCTTAAATATATTCCTTTCAATCCATGCTTGCAAATGTTCTAGGTATGTTTTCTAGCTCTTTCCTAAAAATCTCAAAATGCAATCAATATACACAAGCATCCTGAGTTTTTGCAACAAATTCCTAAACTCACAGGCCATATTCTAATGTGTTCTGCCTTCCAAGCCATCAGAGGTAACAGTTTTTCTAAATGTATTTCCAAGAATAATAGCAAACTCATAGAAACAGAGGAGAATGGTGTTTGCCAGGGTCTAGAAGAAGGAGGAAATGAGGAATTGTTCAATGGGTATAAAGTTTAGTTGTGTAAGATGAATAAGTTCTAGAGACCAGTTGAGCAGCACTATGCATTGTACAGCTTTATTAACGAATAAAAATTGGTAGATCTCATTTTAGATGTTCTGATAATAATTGTTAACTGCAATATTTTGGCTTCTATTTGAGTCAGGTATGCCAAGCAATTTAAAATGTTTTATAAAGTTCTACAGAACCCTGCTTAAGATACTTTGAATCATTTTTCCCTTTGAAAATTAAATAGTTCAAATAACAACTAATCTTATAATAGCATCACATCTGCATACCTCTCAGAGAGGTCCTGAAATATGTTTTAATTTGTGGGAAGTCCTTGTTTATTTGTTTGACCCAAATTGATGTTTTCCTGGTGGTCAGGAATAGCGCATGGACTTTCATTTTTGAATAAACAAAGAATGAGTTCATTAGTGTTTCTCAGAGCCCTGTAGAAGAAAACGTTAGAGATGACCCTCAAATGAAAATGCTTTTTTTATTTTTAGAGAAAATGAAGTAGGTTTATATAGGACTTTGAGAATATCTAAGCAAAACTGTGAATTGAGTCAGAGTAAACTAAGTTAACTTTTTCATTACAGTAGGTCCACTGTTCTGCAAAGCAACAATTGTAACCACAGTGGAAATGGCTTTGCTTATCCAAAGCAGCATTGAACAATAGAAATAATGCAGTCTACATATGCAGTGTTAAAATTCTTAGTAGCCAAATTTAAAAAGTAAAAATAAACAAGAGGGATTAATTTTAATAATATATTTTATATAGCTAAATATATCCAAAATATTTTGGGGTGCTAAGTCTTTGAAACTGTAAGTGTATTTCAAACTTACATTTCATTTCAGTTCCGACCAGCCACATTTCATGTGGTCAATGCTACACTGGGCAACACAATCTAGAGCCTGAAGAAAGTATCTGTTGTAGGTAATATCAGAGGAACGGTAAGATTCAAGCTGAGGATCTGATGCTTCCCTGATATGCCCCTCTTACCATGACACTTATAAAGTATTCCAAATTTAGATGTCAACTGTGGGAAGAATTAAGGTCAGTGTCCTTAACTAGCCCTAAAGGATGACTATGTGTTGCTGCTTTCACAGAATGGGGACCCAATGTACAAACTGAGGTTAGCTGTAAATGAATGAGAAATGCGTATTTCTTGTGCTCTCCAGTGTGCAGCCTGACTTCCCTACTTCTTACACTTAACTCACAAAGTGGCTTAGATTATTAAATAGGAAAATTAATAAAATGATTGTGATACAATATTTGACTTGTGGAAGGAATACATTACTTTCCCCTTTCCTCAGCTAGTTCAAATCCAGAGAGGCCAAGACCATAGATTTTCTCTCTTTTAGGATCAATAAACTTTGGAAGATGGATCTGAAGATTTCAGGGTGTGGTCATTGCAATCATTAGGCGAGAAAGAATAAATGAGTAGGTATCACTATATTCTTTTCACTAAAGGGTGGTTTAATTAAATTATATGACATTCTAAGATACAATATCCACATTGTCTGTGAAGAGCAGAGCTTGGAACTGGAAACATATGTATACTAAGGAGTGTGTTAAGTATAGGTACATACATTGGGCTATTTATTCATAAATAGACTAAACAAAATGCTGAAAAAGTTATATTTAGAGAAGAGTGTTTACATTGTTTTAAAAGTGAGAAAAGCATCCTAACCACAGGAAACATCCAAGATTATGATCCTATTTTTTTTGCTATCTACTGAGAAACATATTGATTTTGTTGTTTAGATCAAGCATGGATGGAATTCTGTCATTTTGTCAACAGTGTTCAGGCCTAACCAGTAAGAAATTGAAATTAGAGAGTAAAAAGAAAGTTCATATAGTTGCTATTAACCATACATGTGAGAAGCTGGATAGAAGAATGCAGTTATCCACAATTATGGCAAAACATACCAAAGAAGAAGTTGAAGATTTGAGAGAAAAGATTGAGATCCTTCTTTGGGTAGTATTGTATGGCGATGAAATCCAACAAACTATTGCCTGAAGACAGAACTATATTTAGCATATATACAATTGGTATAACAATTAGCCAGACGGCCCTTTGAAGGTCAAGAATGGCTCAGTGGCAGGCCTTGTCTTTAGCAATGTATTTTCTTCAAAATCTTAATAGGCTTATGGTCTATTGGTTTTAGATTTGTTTCACAAAGTGAAAGTGAAAATCACTCAGTTTTGTCCAACTATTTGTGACCCCATGACTACACAGTCCATGGAATTCTCCAGAATACTGGAGTGGGTAGCCTTTTCCTTCTCTAGAGGATCTTCTCAACCCAGGAATCAAACCAGGGCCTCCTGCATTGCAGGTGGACTCTTTACCAACTAAGCTATCAGGGAAGCCTGTTTCACAAATAAGTAGCCAAAGATACTCTCTTAGTCAGATTTCTTATACCTGAAGATGTTTTACTAACTGGACTTTTTTCTTTGCCCATTCTCCTCAAGTTATTAGTGCCTCGTTGAATTCATCCAGGGTAATATAGTTAATTGGGAAGGCTCTAACATTAATCAGATCATTGCTTGTGGACTGGACTCACTGACTTATGGGGAGATACTTGAGAGGGCCTGGGGGCACAGTGTTGTCTTGTTGAGTTTCTGTCTTTACATCACTTCTTAGCTGTTTTGGATATGGAAGCAATGAACTTTTTCAGTTGTTGCACATTTCTAAATTACTGGACTCTGTTCATTTAGGTTGAAGGTTACATGCAGAGAAAAACTTGCTTAAATATATTCCTTTCAATCCATGCTTGCAAATGTTCTAGGTATGTTTTCTAGCTCTTTCCTAAAAATCTCAAAATGCAATCAATATACACAAGCATCCTGAGTTTTTGCAACAAATTCCTAAACTCACAGGCCATATTCTAATGTGTTCTGCCTTCCAAGCCATCAGAGGTAACAGTTTTTCTAAATGTATTTCCAAGAAGTAGTAAAAGTCACCAACTTTCCAGTTTCTAAGTCTCTGTCCCTCCCACATGCTTTCTCCCTCTTAAGCCAAGGTCACATATATTAGGTTCTGTCATGGCAATTCCAATCTTAGTATCAAATTCAAAATTAATTAGACTATTGACACAACTGTTGTATGAAATTCAAAAATAACAGTAAACAAGATAATTTATTTCTCTCTTTCTTGGAAGCCCAGATGGAAATGACCCAGAGCAAGGAAACAGCTTTGAGACCATGTCCACTTTGTGGCTAAAGATGACTTCTTGAGTTCTTGTCATCACACTTGGGTGATAGTGGCTGGGAAGGAAGAACTAAGAGAAAGAATGTGCCTTCTTTGTCTTAAACACATGACTTTGGGAGTTTTGTATCACTCATGCTCCCATTACATTAGCAAGAACTGAATTGCCTGGCCACACTACACTAGAAAGAAGGCTGAAAAATGAGGTCTTTACCTGAGCAGCCATGATTCCAGCTAAAAATTTTGGTATGATGTTGGTATCACTGTCGAGACAGATGACTTTACAGACTTTACAGTCAGATGACTGTGATTTTCATTTTATCATTCAGTAACCATTCCCTCCTTTCCCTTCTTAGGAACTAAATAACCAAGCATGAACTTAAATGGTGCTCATGGATTCCAAAGTGGCAGAGTGTTTTTGAAGAACTTATGTTTTGTTTGGCAAAGTAATTAACCTCTTGGTAAGGTCAGCATGTATTTTTTGGTCTTGAAGATTTTATAACATTTCTGTAGACCATAAAATTAACAGGACAACTATGGACAGAATATTGGAAACCAAAGGAGTGTTTCCCAAATAAATGTTCATTTTAAAATCTTCCTTTCTAGGCTTGCTTTCTAGAAACAGCCCTCTTCTTGTCCTTGCTTTTTCCAATGGTCTTTCACTGAGTCCACACAGACAAAAAAAGCAAAGCATCTACATCTAGATTCAGATCTCCTCAACTGCAGTAAAACCATAGTAATGATTTCCCCCTAGACCTGGCAAGGGCTTATATTAGGAGTCTCAACTATTCTTCAGCCTGCTTCAGACTTTTCTCTTTGTGGATTAAATGGTAGCTCAAACTCTGAGGTTTATTAATTCTGCTATGAATAAAACCAGACCTGACTTCTGACCCAGTTTTGATACAAAGTAATGAAAAGTGTACAGTCTCTTGTTTGGTTCAAGAAACTGTGGTTCAGACCATGCTGTGGTAGATATGTCTTAGCCGATCGCTTGTATATGGGGGAGCAGATGTCAATTTTCTTATCTCTTCAAGTTTTATATTCATGATCTTAATTTCAGCTATCAGTTTTTAATGTATATCACTAGCTCTGTTCTTCTTCCTAAGCTTTTTTTCCCCTGTATTTCTGATTGAACAATTAGGAATCATAGTGGAAATTACTTGGGCTGTAGATGGTTTAACAGGATAACAATAGAATTGCATAGGACAGTGTCTAACAGTCAAATGATAATTACTGTTATCGTGGTCTTGTGGAATGAACAAATCAATAAATCTGTCATTTGTAATATACTTTGTAAGAAATGGTACAGCAGTGTGTGGTGGGGGTTAACATAGACACTGTTCAACTTGACACAGAGGTACATGAGAACATTTTTCTTTAAAAGGGGGCTATAATTGAGAAATATTACTATATCTAATCTATAATTTCCCCCTTCTCTGCTATATACTTTACAAATAATATAGTTAGTTGTTCAGTTGTGTTTGAGTCTTTGCAACCCATGAACTGTAGCCTAACAGGCTCCTCTGTCCATGGAATTCTCCAAGCAAGTACACTGGAGGGGGTTGCCATTTCCTTCTTTAGGGGAATCTTCTTGACCCAGGGATCAAATCTGGGTCTCCTGCATTGCAGGCAGATACTTTACCACCTGAACCACCAGGGAAGCCCCAAATAGGTAGTTTATGTGTTTGGCATTTACTAAAATGATTTACCTAAATATGCAGACTTTATAATTAGTCTAAGACTCTCCATTAGTAATGCATTTACATATTAGTATGTTAATATTAATAGCATAATAGCTCTATGCCATTGCACTTGATGGTGTATCTCATCTCTGTTACACAGATAAATTTACTGGTACTCAGAGCAGCTTGCTGACTTATTCAGAAGCACATTACAAGTAGCTAGGAGATTTAGGAACAGAACTCAGGTCAGTTATCTTTAAAGTCTCTTCATCAAAATGTTTTACAAAATTTTAAAATGTATGTGTGGAAATATCAGAATACCTATATACTAGCACTATTTACAGCAATAACACAAGCTTAGAGTATTTTCCTCTAGGCCAGCCTCAGACCAAGTCTCTGTGACCTTGTTCTCCCAGAAGAGCAGGAGTGTAGAAACAGACTTTACCTGCAGTGGGAAATGCCAGTCAAAACTGTCAAGTGTATCTCACTGATGCTTTCTGGCTTTGTATTGCACTTTCAATTTCATTTGGATCTAAGAGTGAGTGAACAAATGAGGAAAAGGAAATTCAAAGAAAGAGTTCTGATACCTATCATTTTCCTATTTCCAGTGTCAACCATCAAAATAACATGCTTTTCAGTTCATTTCTCTTTGACTAACATATGCAAAGATGTGGTCAGTCCTGAGAATGATCAAATGCACTGGAGAGAGCCGGTGAACAGCCAAAAGGCAGCCACAGTATCTCGGCAGACCAGTGTCATCATCAAGGAAATTTGCATTTCACATTTTTAGCTGCAGGTGAGAAAGGCTACTATTAGACCTTTTGGAGGAAAACTTCTCATTAGAACATAACGGAACAGTTTAAAATGTTCAGAGCTGGTAGTCTGGATGGAGTCCCTGTCGTGTCAGTGTACTAGTTTTCAGTAGCTCCATAACAAACGACCAGAAAACTTAGCAGCCCCAAACAATATTCATCTGAGCACAGCATCACTAGGTCCTCTGCTTACTTTCTTGGACATGATGTTCTGCTATAACAAGTGACTCAAGGGCTGTAATGAAGGTGTTGCCCAGAGTTACAATCACATTCGAGGCTTGGATCTTCTTCCTAGTTCGTGCAATTTTTGGTAGAATTTAGATCCTTGTAGTTGTAGAACTGAGGCTCTCAGCTTCTAGAGACATTCATGTAGAAGTCTAAAAAGAAATGTAAGCTACTTTATAGGGACATAAAGCAGATGAGTAATTATGAGGGAAGGAGACAGAGAAGGAAGAAGTGGATTACCAAGGGCCTTGAGAACATTTAGGGAGTACTGAATTTTTCATAATCTTGAACTGTGGAAATGATTTTCCAGGTGTATTCATATGTTAAAATTAAAAAAAATTATATTCTTTAAACATGTGCAGTTTATTGAACATCAGTTATATCTCAATCACTTTTAAAAACAACTTAAGGGAAGAGTAATCACCATGCAAAGTATACTGAAGTCTTTCTGTGATGAACAGCTAGGATGTCCTTAGCTTATCATAGTAGAAACAAATTTATCATGAGAAAGACATTTTCCTGGCCAACTCAGCTAAGACTTAATTAGTCAGCATCTACTTGTTGAGCACTTTCCATATGCCTTGCATGATATTAAGCACTTTGTGTGTGTATATATGTATGTATATGTTATAAGACCATCATTCTGCAATACAGGAACTTCGAGTGGCTCATTCCTTCCATAAAACATAAATGCTCTGTGGCACTACACGCAAAAACATTAACAACGTTTCACCCCAAATAAGATGAGCAATGTTCTGAGAGACACCATAGCAGAGGCCTCTGAGTTATAGAATACTACAGATAAAACCAGCCAGTTTTACAAATAAAACCAATTTTTTTTCAGGCTCTGTCTAGCAAGTTTACTGGTTCAGGAAGTACAACATTTAGAGAGGAGAAAGGGAGAGATGGCTCTGTCCACTGACATTTAAGCCTATCAACAACAAAATCTCTAGCCAGTAGAAGGCTCTTTATGAAAAGTATAATTAGTCTAACATTGTACCACTACTAATGGGTAGCAAGGCCAGTGTTCTCCAAAGGAAAGGGAACTGTCTTGTGATTAAAGTATGGAAAGAGGTCAAGATCTGATGTAATATTGATCCAGATTAGTGAATTCTTTACGTGAGTAGTAAATGAGACATTTGAATGGGGAATAACATAAGCATCAGAGCAGCCCTTTCAAAGTGCTGCCATAGTGTGAAAATGGGATGGTTGGGGGAAGGTAGTGTCACACGCACGCACGCATGTGTGCTCAGTTGTGTCTGATTATTTGCCACCCCAGGGACTGAAGCCTGCCAAGCTTCTCTGTCCATGGGGTTTCTTAGCCAAGAATAGTTGAGTGGGTTGCCATTTCCTTCTCCAGGGGATCTTCACAGCTCAGGGATTGAACCTGGGTCTCCTGCATTGGCAGGTGGATTCTTTACCACTGAGCCGCCTGGGGACCCAGTATTGTCACAGCTATGTTTTCATGAGGCCTGGGGAATGATGAAACAGAATCAGACTAGTAAATAAGCCATGACTTTGGAAGTCTTATTTATGTAGCTATGGGGCATCTCTGAGCCCTGTGCTGGGGCTGTTCACTTCAGACCTACGTGCAAGTATATCTAAAGTCACATGGTTTATAGAACTTCTCTGATCAATTAGGCAGATGAGCAGCAGACTCTCAGTTGGGAGGGTTAATGAAACTGGCCTGTTGATCTTACACACCAGACCGTATTTACCCATGGAGTACTCGCACATGAGTGAGGATAATTTCAAGGGATTTAGGATTTTTTTAAAAGTTGATTCATACCTCAGATTCCATATTTATTAACTTCATTGTGAAACCCTGATCACTATTAAATGAAAACAATATCTGAAAAGCTTAATAATTTTAGCAATTTAAATTATATTAATATTTATAATACAATAAACTATAATCTGTAATTTTGAAAATATAATTATACTATTTAATTATAACATTTGACTATAGTTATATGTTTATAATTATACAATGATAGTGTTTTACGAATGGCAAATATCTAAGATAAGGTGCTCACGTTGCTTTTTGGTCTTTGTTTCCAATGAAGTCTAAAATTTTTATGCAACAGAAAGTTGTTCGTGTAGAAATCTGTAAGATTGTTTCACTAGGCTTTTAGGAGTATATCCACTACAGGCAAAGAAGAGGCTTAGAAATAAAGCAGAAGAACATTAAAATTTTCAACTGCTGCTTCATTAGATAAAATCATGCTATTGCAAATGACTTGAATCTGGAAAGTAGCAACTGGAATCTAATGCAAAACTCACGGATGATGATATTGCCATAGTATCAGGATTGTAAAACAAGCAGTACTTTTTGGAGTGAATGATGGAAATTTACCTTCAAATACTTTAAAACACCTTTTGTCTTCAGAGACTTGGTCTATCAGTGCAATTTGGGGCTGTGTTATCAAACACTTTTTACACATTTGAACAGACTGAATTCATCCCCCCCTTTTTTTTTAATGCCATTCTCTCAAATCACCCCACCCTCTCCCTCTCCCACAGAGTCCAAAAGACTGTTCTATACATTTGTGTCTCTTTTGCTCTCTCACATATAGGGTTATCATTACCATCTTTCTGAATTCCATATGTATGTGTTTGTATACTATATTGGTATTTTTCTTTCTGGCTTACTTCATTCTATATAATAGGCTCCAGTTTCACCCACCTCATTAGAACTGATTCAAATGTATTCTTTTTAATGGCTGAATAATACTCTGTTGTCTATATGTACCATAGCTTTCTTATCCATTTATCTGCTGATGGTCATCTAGGTTGTTTCCATGTCCTGGCTACTATAAACAGTGCTGCAGTGAACATTGGGGTACATGTGTCTCTTTCAATTATGGTTTCCTTGGTGTGTATGCCCAGCAGTGGGATTGCTGGGTCATAAGGCAGTTTTGTTTCCAGTTTTTTTAAGGACTCTCCACACTGTCCTCCATAATGGCTATACTAGTTTGCATTCCCACCAACAGTGTAAGAGGGTGCCATTTTCTCCACACCCATTTCAGCATTTATTGCTTGTAGACTTTTGGATTGCAGCCATTCTGACTGGTGTGAAATGGTGCCTCATTGTGGTTTTGATTTGCATTTCTCTGATAATGAGTGATGTTGAGCATCTTTTCAGGTGTTTGTTAGCCATCTGTATGTCTTCTTTAGAGAAATGTCTATTTAGTTCTTTGACCCATTTTTTTGATTGGGTCATTTATTTTTCTGGAATTGAGCTGCAGGAGTTTCTTGCATATTTTTGAGATTAGTTGTTTGTCAGTTGCTTCATTTGCTATCATTTTCTCCCATTCTGAAGACTGTCTTTTCACCTTGCTTATAGTTTCCTTTGTTGTGCAGAATCTTTTAATTTTAATTAGGTCCCATTTGTTTATTTTTGCTTTATTTACAGTATTCCGGGAGGTGGGTCATAGAAGAGCCTGCTGTAATTTATGTCAGAGAGTGTTTTGCCTATGTTCTGCTCTAAGAGTTTTATAGTTTCTGGTCTTACATTTAGATCTTTAATCCATTTTGGGTTTATTTTTGTGTGTGGTGTTAGAAAGTGATCTAGTTTCATTCTTTTACAAGTGGTTGTCATTCAGAAGGCTGTCTTTTCACCTTGCTTATAGTTTCCTTTGTGGTGCAGAAGCCTTTAATTTTAATTAGATCCCATTTGTTTATTTTTGCTTTTATTTCCAGTATTCTGGGAGGTGGATCATAGAGGATCCTGCTGTGATTTATGTCAGAGAGTGTTTTGCCTATGTTCTCCTCTAGGAGTTTTATAGTTTCTGGTCTTACATTTAGATCTTTAATCCATTTTGAGTTTATTTTTGTGTGTGGTGTTAGAAAGTGATCTAGTTTCATTCTTTTACAAGTGGTTGACCAGTTTTCCCAGCACCACTTGTTAAAGAGATTGTCTTTAATCCATTGTATATTCTTGCCTCCTTTGTCGAAGATAAGGTGTCCATAGGTGTGTGGATTTATCTCTTGGCTTTCTATTTTGTTCCATTGATCTATATTTCTGTCTTTGTGCCAGTACCATACTGTCTTGATGACTGTGGCTTTGTAGTAGAGTCTGAAGTCAGGCAGGTTGATTCTTCCAGTTCCATTCTTCTTTCTCAAGATTGTTTTGGCTATTCAAAGTTTTTTGTATTTCCATACAAATCATGAAATTATTTGTTCTAGCTCTGTGAAAAATATCGCTGGTAGCTTGATAGGGATTGTTCTGCTCTCTTTTTATGCAAGATGAAGTGTGTGTAGATTATTTATACTTTATACAGATGTGGACTTGGTGTCAGCTAAAATGTTCCCACTGAAGAGGTTATTATAGATAAAGGTTTTTCTGGGACTTCCCTGGTGGTCCAATGGTTAAGATTCTGGCCCCCAATGCAGGGGGTGTGGGTTCAATCCCTGGTTGGGGAACTAATCCCACATGCTTGTGGCATGCCCCCCCCCAAATTTAAATAAGCTGAAATAAGCATCACATTTTTGCATCACAGACCCATGCAGTCACTCTGTATTATAACTTGAAGTATTATTTCCCTGACAAGAATGCATGTCTGTTAGATTCTAGTGCAGCTCAGTTCAGTCACTTGGTCATGTCCAACTCTGCAACCCCGTGGACTGCAGCACACTAGGCTTCCCTGTCCATCACCAACTCCCATAGCTTGCTCAAACTCATGTCTATTGAATTGGTGATGCCATCCAACCATCTCATCCTCTGTCATCCCCTTCTGCTCCTGCCGTCCATCTTTCCCAGCATTAAGGTATTTTCCAGTGAGTCAATTATTCACATCAGGGGCCAGAGTATTGGAGCTCCAGCTTCAGCAATAGTCCTTTCAATGAATATTCAGGGATAATTTCCTTTAGGATTGACTAGTTGGTCTCCTTGCAGTTCAAGGGACTCTCAAGAGTCTTCTCCAACACCACAGTTCAAAAGCATCAATTCTTTGGTGCTCAGCTTTATTTATAGTCCAACTCTCACATCCATACATGACTACTGGAAAAACCATAGCTTTGACTAGATGGACTTTTATCAGTAAAGTAATGTCTCTGCTTTTTAATATGCTGTCTGGGTTGGTCATAGCTTTTCTTTCAAGGAGCAAGTGTCTTTTAATTTCATGGCTGCCGTCACCATCGGCAGCGGTTTTGGAGCCCAGGAAAATAAAGTCTCTCACTGGCTCCATTGTTTCCCCATCTATTTGCCATGAAGTGATGGGAGTTTGAGTGAACTCTGGGAGATGGTGATGGACAGGGAGGCCTGATGTGCTGCGATTCATGGGGTCACAAAGAGTCAGACATGACTGAGTGACTGAACTGAACTGAACTGATGGGACTGGGTGCCATGATCTTCATTTTCTGAAAGTTGAGTTTTAAGCCAGCTTTTCCACTCTCCTCTTTCACTTTCATCAAGAGGCTTTTTAGTTCCTCTTTGCTTTCTGCCGTAAGGATGGTGTCATTTGCATATCTGAGGTTATTGATATTTCTCCTGGCAATCTTGATTCCAGCTTGTGCTTCATCCAGTCTGGCATTTTGCATGATGCACTCTGCATAGAAGCTAAATAACAGGGTGACAATATACAGCCTTTAGGCTGGATGTATTCCTTCCCCAATTTGAAACTGGTCTGTTGTTCCATGTCCAGTTCTAACTGTTGCTTCTTGACGGGCATACAGATTTCTCAGGAGGCAGGTAAGGTGGTCTGGTATCCCCAACTCTTGAAGAATTTTCCACAGTTTGTTGTGATCTACAGTCAAAGGCTTCAGCTTAGTCAATGATGTTTTTCTGGATTCTCCCGATTTTTTGTTGATCCAATGAATGTTGTCAATTTGATCTCTGGTTCTTCTGCCTTTTCTAAATCCAGCTTGACATCTGAAGTTCACAGTTCAAGTATTGCTGAATCCTGGCTTGGAGAATTTTGAGCATTACTTTGCTAGTGTGTGAGATGAGTGCAACTGTGCAGTTGTTTGAACATTCTTTGGCATTGCCTTTCTTTGGGATTGGAATGAAAATGGACATTTTCCAGTCCTGTGGCCACTGCTGAGTTTTCCAAATTTGCCATCATATTGAGTGCAGTACTTTCATAACATCATCTTTTAGGATTTGAAATAGCCCAGCTGGAATTCCATCATCTCTACTAGCTTTGTTTGAGTGATGCTTCCTAAGGTCCACTTGACTTCGCATTCCAGGATTCAGAGATTAAATTCTAAGTCCCATCTTAAATGATTTAAAGTTATTTAAGAGTCTTTTAAAGTTATTAAAGAACCTTAAAGTTATATTCAAAGTCCCATCTTACATGATTTTAGGCAACATTCAGCCAATAATTCCTTTTTATTCTGTTGGTATTATTTTCTTTTTAAGGAAAGAACAAAAGCCCTCAAAGAATCATTTTACTCTACAAAAACAATGTGAAGGCACATTGATTTTTACCCTCTGCTATCAAGATAAATTTATCCATATCCTGAATATAAGCCATTTAAAAAGTGTGGTGCAGTCAGGCTGAAGATTAGAAATGCCTGATGTAAGCAAATTGGTTTTTTAAAAAAATACATAGATTCATATTTACCAAAGTGATATTGTAGGCTGCCAGCTTCTCTGTCCATGGAATTCTCCAGGCAAGAATACTGGAGTGGCTTGCCATTCCCTTCTCCACGGGATCTTCCTGCTTTTCTGCATTGCAGGCAGATTCTTTACAATCTGAGCCAGCAGGTAAGTCCAACATGCTGCTGCTGCTGCTAAGTCGCTTCAGTCATGTCTGACTCTGTGTGACCCCACAGACGGCCTCCTATCAGGCTCCTCTGTCCCTGGGGTTCTTCAGGGAAGAACACTGGAGTGGGTTGCCATTTCTTTCTCCAATGCATGAAAGCGAAAAGTGAAAGTGAAGTCGCTCAGTCGTGTCCGACTCTTAGCAACCCCATGGACTGCAGCCTACCAGGCTCCTCCATCCATGCAATTTTTCAGGCAAGAGTACTGGAGTGGGGTGCCATTGCCTTCTCCACATATGTACATACTCAGTCAAATAGTGGCATAATGTTTCTAATGACAAATAGCTTTTTATCACAGATTTTTAATTCCTAGAGGCAACCACTGTACATTCTTTTCTTCTCTTGCTATTTACTTTGATTATTCTACATAGATACTTATACTACTATTTCTTGACTTTTTGGTTTTGTATCTTATCCATAATACCTGGTGACTTCTTACTATGGAATCCAAGGATTTAACATTCTTATTGGGTCTTACATATGTATCCTAACAGAATTTTCTCTCTTTTTTTGGTTATATTCCTACCACATATATGCAATCTTGGAACTATGCAAATAAATATTGTTCCCTGATGAGCCAAGTAGTTTTTTATGTTTGCATTTCTGTGTCAACATTTTATTTTCCAAAGTAAATTTCCTTGATGTTTCTTTTCCAGGGCTTCATTAGAATATCTTGTTGTTTGCACATCAACATCTCTATCAATCCAGTTTTCCATACAATCAAACTAATCCCCCACCATCCCTCCTGGAAGCCTCTATGCTTGTTTCTAATCTGGGCCAGGTTGGCACTCTCAACCACTGCCCAGCTGTCATCTGGGGAACACCATTTACAATTCCCCTGGAAATTCCCTGTGCCCCTCCCCTGCACTGGATCACTTATTTTCTCTATCACTTGTCTTATGATATAAGGCAATGTTTGCTGCTATAACAAATGTACCTCAAAAGTTATCTGTTTAAAGTAATAGAATTTATTTTGTCTAAAAGCCAAATGTAAATGTTTAGTGAATCTTTCATTAAGGAGGACTCTTTGTTCTGCAATTCTGTTATCCTTTAAGGTCTTGATATATTTTGCTTCCAACCTGTAGGCAGAGAAAAGAGGATTGCCTGTAAGAGGTTTTGTTTCTTTGGCTCAAACCCTGTCATAGACCGCATCTAATGGCAAGCAAGGCTGAGAAATATAGTCTGTGTGTCCAGGAGAAAGAAGTTGTGGTGAAGAAGCAGTATATGAAGATATATCAGTTGAGATATTTGCCAGAATTGAAGAAAGATGTGAATCTTGAAATTGAAAATGTTTGAAATTCTCAATCCTACACAAGATGAAAATAAACCCACACTGAGACTCATTATAGTGAAAATAAAGGTCATTTTTATTACTTTTATGACTCACAGCTTCCCTTTTCTTTTTTCCACACTGATATTTAATTTTGGTTCATGACTCAGTTGCCTGTAATACATCCTTATGTGATTTTTCTTTTCTTTTAAGAATGGTATCCTTTATATAACTTGAAGTCTGAAAATGACAGCTGCCAATATATATAAGTGGCCACCTGATTGAGGAAATCTTTTCTGTTCTCAAAACTATAGACCAGTGGTTCTCTACAGGGGCCGAGTACCCTTCCCCTACCCGTGAGAACACCTGATAACGTTTGGAGACAGTTTGGGTTGTTGTAACTAGGGGGCAGTGTTGCTGACATTACAGTTGATAGTGGCCAGGTGTGCTGCTAAATTTACCGAGGTGCCCAGGACACCCTTCCCCAATGACTCTAAAAGCCCATAGTGTTCAAGTCAAGAAACCCTTCTCTAAACATTGGCTTCAGTGTTGCCACTGTCTCATGACAATTAACAATGAGATGTCTGAGGCCCAATCTGGCTTTAAAAAAATTGTAGGGGTGTCGATAGAACTTGTGAGACTTTAAAAAGTTTATACTTGAAATGTAACAGAACTTAATGAGGCTAAGTGTGGGCTTCCATGGCAGCTCAGCAGTTAAGAATCTCCCTGCCAATGCAGAAGACATTGGTTTGATTCCTGGGTTGGGAAGATCTCCTGGAGGAGGAAATAGCAACCCACTTGGGTATTCTTGCCTGAAAAACTCTATGGACAGAGGAGCCTGGGTTGCAAAGAGTTAGACACATCTGAGCGGCTAAGCACAGCACAGCACACAGCAGATTCTGTTGTTGTACAGCAGGAACTAACACAACATTGTATAGCAATTACACTCCAATTAAAAAATAATTTTGCATCATAAATATAAGCAACATTTGTGTATAATTTACTTTTCTATAACTGTCCAGTTTGGGATTAAAACTACCTTATCAATTATCTCATAAGATTAGTTGGATAGGTGTTTATCTTTTTCTTATATCTGAAGCAGTTTAACAGGAGATAGACTATTTACATGTTCTTTGAAGGTTTGGATAAAATAATTCATGAGCCTATCTGAGCCTGATGTCTGGTGGGTTGCTGGGTATGGAGGAGGCTTGGGCAATGGTTGAATTCTTTAAATGGTTCTTGATTTACTTATGTTTCCAATCTATCATTGAGTTAATTAAAAAAATTTTTTTATTTCTTAAGAGATCCATTCCATCTAAACTTTGAAGCTTCATGGTTTACCTTTATTCTCAGTATTTCTAACTATGATCTCTTCTTCTTTCCTGGAATATTTTTGTGTCTTTTCTCTGTTTTTCTTAACTAGTCTTGTCTATTTTATTAGTTTGCTTTTTAAAGTATTGACTTATGATTTTGGTGAATGTCCTGCAAGGTGAATCCCCTGTAGATATCATACTGTCAGAGCAGGTGGGTCACTATCTGGGTTTCCACCTGTCATTGCCGGGATGTGGGATGAATTCCACAGCATTGCTAGAAGGCACAGATTCAGGAACAGGATTCACTAGGAAAACTTACAGAGGTCAAGGTGAATCAACAGGAGAAAAGGCAGGGGTTCCCCTCCATCGAGCAGAGACACCTGTGGATGAGCAGCTGCTGGCTTGCAGTGAGGGTCTCCCTCTTCAGTGCACAGACCTCCTCCAGCCACTGGGCTTCCCCTGTCATCATCAGCTGAAAGAATGGAAGCAGCTTATTGGTGGGGAAACAAACAGGATACTGGATATCAGGCTGTCTGGATTTGGGGCCACTCTGTCAGCAGTTCTAGCTGCCTGGCACCTGGAAACCTTGTTATTTACCCCCTCATGGAGGCCATGAGAAAGCCATTAGTTCCCAAGGAAACCGAGTTCACATGCAGACCCCATCTGGCCATAGCTAGCTCATTTCCAGACAGTTCAGCATGAGTGCTCAGATCACTCTATCTGCCTGCTCTCTCTGTCTCTGCTTGAGATGCCTTGTAATCACTCCCTTGCGTTTGGATCATGTCAATATCTCCTTGCAATTGGATGGGATTTTGCTATGTGTATTTCAAGGTTATGTGCGTGATCACAAAAATGTATATTATCTTTTTGATGGTGTGTTCTTCTTTTGTTACCTAGTGTCCTTCTTTATTGCTTTTAATATTTTTCAGGGAATTTTTAAAAAGTAAACTTTTTGTAATACCTGCTATTTACTAGCTGTCAGACTGCAGCCATTCCCTACAATAACCTCTGAGGAAATTTAGGGCAAGAAAACACAGGATACTGGCTCCAGATAGGTGAGATGCATATGAAAGGAAGGAGTTCTGTGAGCCCAATCTCTTGCATCTTCCGATACACAGAGAAGCACCATATCCCTTAACTTGAGATGTCTGGTTTTCCTTTGACAGTGATAGTGTCAGTTTCTGAGTTGTGTCTGACTCTTTGCGACCTCATGAGGGTAGCCTGACAGGCTCCTCTGTCCATGGGGTTGTCCAGACAAGAACACTGCAGTGGGTAGCTAGTCCCTTCTGCAGAGGATCTTCCCAATTCAGGGACTGAACCTGGGTCTCCTGCATTGCAGGCAGATTCTTTACCATCTGAGCCACCGGACTATAATATAACTCTATGTTGCTCAAATTTTTCAGCCTTTGGTGATTGGAGCCCTTTCAGCTGGCCCTGTGTCCCTTTAACAAACCACCATCAATGTAGGCTTTTTTTTTGTTGTTGTTGTTGTTTTGTTTGTTTGTTTGTTTTAACACTTATTGCTTTCTGCTATTACAAGATGCCCTGGACTTATCATAGATATTTTCTGCTATCGCCACAAAATTAGTCTTTTCAAAGAATCCTGGCTCCTTTTATTGGAGAATCTTAGAAACCAAAATCTGGACACTATACCAAGTGTCATTCCTTCCAGGTCCTTCTAGACCAAGAAATTATCCATAAATGTGTATACTATCAGTTCAGTTCAGTTCAATCGCTCAGTCGTGTCCGACTCTTTGTGACCCCATGAATCATAGCATGCCAGGCCTCCCTGTCCATCACCATCTCCTGGGGTTCATTCAAACTCATGTCCATTGAGTCAGTGATGCCATCCAGCCATCTCATCCTCTGTTGTCCCCTTCTCCTCCTGCCCCTAATCTCTCTCAGCATCAGAATCTTTTCTAATGAGTCAACTCTTCACATGAGGTAGCCAAAGTACTGGAGTTTCAGCTTTAGCATCATTCCTTCCAAGGAACACAGGACTGATCTCCTTTAGGATGGACTGGTTGGATCTCCTCGCAGGCCAAGGGACTCTCAAGAGTCTTCTCCAATACCACAGTTCAAAAGCATCAATTCTTCAGCACTCAGCTTTCTTCACAGTCCAGCTCTCATATCCATACATGACCACTGGAGAAACCATAGCCTTGACTAGATGGACAATATACACATAAACAAATATTACTATATGCAGCCATCTGTATATTAAGTTAAATGTGAGTTAAGCTAAACATGTGTTCCTACTGATGTCACCAACTTTGATCCATTATCACATAGGTCATTCTAACCTTTTTAAAACAGTTTTTCTTGAACTATGTTTTTTTTTTTTTTAATTTTTTATTTGTTTGGCTGTGCTGAGTCTTAGCTACAGCATGCGAACTCTTAGTTGTCGCATTTTTGATCTAGTTCCCTGATCAGGGATCAAACCCAGGCCGCTTGCATTGGGAACATGAAGTGGTAGCCACTGGACCACCAGGGAAGTCCCCTTTCTAACCTTTCATTCTAGCTTGTCTCTAACCTTCTCCTCCAACAGTGAGAAAGCCACCTTTGACCAGCTGTCGTTCATTCATTTAACTGTTTGATTCTGGTATACATGCAACACAGTGGCAGAAAGATGAACCCAGACCCCTGTGTGACATTACTTCACCAGCTAGGCTGCAGTGCCCCTGTGCAGTTTCTTTACACTCATTTTCAGTTACTCAAATCAGTACTTCTTCCCCTGCCCCTTTCAGGGAGGTTGTTTTGTATTTTTGTAATGTAGTTAGATTGTTTTGTCATATTCTGTACTCTTTCCTTCCTATGAATGTTTCAGAAATTAACTTCATTGAGCTCTGATCTCTGTACAATAAACTATATCAGTTTAAAATGAAATTCACTGAACTCTGAAAAACACATCCACTCAGGACACCACTGCCACAATTAAGACAGAATATACCTATTCCCCTCAAAAGCCACACTTGCCTTTGCCATATGTCCTTTCTTCACATTTGGCGCCAGACACCTATATATGCTTTTTGGTCTCTATATGTCAGATTACATTAAAAAAATCATTTTGAGATCGATTCATGCTCCCCAGGCCCGGCACAGCTTCCGCTGTGAGAAAGTTCCCTGGGGCTTGGCAACCTCTCTTTTTAAGGGTCTCTTCCCGGGATGCGATTCCCTTCCCGGGACGAGGCTCCCTCCCTACTTCCTTTGTCTCTTTTCTCGTCCCTTATATTTATTCCTACCTGGTTTTGAAGCCAATAATCTGCTTTGCTGGATGCCTGATGTCCTCTGCCAGCCTTCAGAAGTTGTTTTGTGGAGTTTATTCCGTGCTGAAGTGTTCTTTTGATGAAGTAGTGAGGGAGAAAGTGTCCTCCCCGTCCTATTCCGCCGCCATATTTTCTCCTTCCTTTTCCTTCATGGTTTTGTGTAATCAATATTTATTTATCCTTTTTTACCTGTTGGGGAATATTTGGTTAGATTCAAGCAAGTTTTTAGCTATTGTGAATGAACACATCTGTTATGAACATTTATACATAAGCATTTCTATGAAAATATTTGCTTTCTCTTGGATGAGTAATTTTAAAGGGAATGTCTGGGCTATATGGTAGCTGTGGGTTTAAGAAAAGTCCAAACTCTTTTCCAAATCGGCCAGACCGTTTTTATTCCCACTGGCGGTGTATGAGAGTTGTCACATCTTCTCTCTCACTCTGACTTGCATACCTCTTGTAAGGACTCCTGTGATAACATTGGACCCACTGGGATAATCCTGACTATTCTCCCCATCTTGAGATCTCAATTATGTCTGAAACATCCCTTTTGCTGTTGAAGATAACATTCATATATGGACTAGGATGTGAACATCTTTCAGGGGCCACTTCAGAACAGTCTCAAAGAATTTGTGGCCATATTTTATCACTCACGTCATAGTTTCTAAGAGCAATTTCTAATTTCACAGGGACTGGTACTGCTAGAACTCAGCATGCAAATGTGAAGCATAGTCAGAGATGAGCTTTGAAAGGTTAATTGGGTGATTCAATCATGTAGAGAATTTTCTGCCAATGTGATATTCTGGGCTTTTACTTAAAGTAAGTCAGGAGGAAATTGGAGGATTTTTGAGAAGGCTAAAAAATCATCTGACAGTGTGTAACAAACTCACTCTGGGTATTGTGTCAAGAGTAGACTATAGAAGGACAAGGTTGGATGAGTTAGAAGTTTTTCTTTTTTCCAATCCAAGCAAGTATGAAGGGAGCTTAGGTCAGGGTGGAAGCTGTGGTGATGGTAAGTAAAGTAGAGTCGCTCAGTCGTGTCCAACTCTTTGCAACCCCATGGACTGTAGCTTACCAGGCTCCTCTGTCTATGGGATTCTCCAGGCAAGAGTACTGGAATGGGTTACCATTTCCTTCTCCAGGGGATCTTCCTGACCCAGGGATTGAACCTGGGTCTCCAGCACCGCAGACAGACATTTTACCATCTGAGCCACCAGGGAAGCAGTAGCTAATGTTGGGATATGATTTGAAGGTAAGCTCAAAGATCTGTTCCTGAACTGGATATGATGTGTGAGGAAAAGAAAGGAAGTAAGGAAAACTCCAACTTTGTTTTTGAAAAATCAACTAATTTATTTATTTTTGGCTCCCCGGGATCTTCATTGCTGAGAGCAGACTTTCTTTAGTTGTGGTTAGTGGGCCTACTCTTTGCTGCAGTGCACAGGCCGTTGGCATCCAGGTTTTGGTAGTTGCGGCACTCGAGCTCGGTAGTTGTGGCTCATGGGCTTAGGTGCCTCATGGGCATGTGGAATCTTCCCAGAGTAGGGATCAAGCCTGTGTTCCCTGCACTGGCAGGCAGATTCTTAACCACTGGACCAACAAGGAAGTCCTCCAAGTTGTTTTTGGCTCAGATTAGAAGGATGCAGTTATAATTTATGAGATGGGGAAAGCTGCTGGTTTAGAGGGGAAAGACTAGACTTCAGTTTTGTCCATATTAAGTTCAGATGCTTATTCTATAGCTTTATAGTTTGAGGAAGTAGTTGGGTATAGTGAAGAGTTTGGGGAAGAAGTCTGGGCTGAGGATATAAATTTTGGAGTTGGCAGCATATAGGTCATGCCCATCTCTGCTCAGTGACTCAGTTGTGTCCTACTCTTTGCAGCCCCATGGACTGTAGCCCAACAGGCTCCTCTGTCCATGGGATTTTCCCAGCAGGGATACTGCAGTGAATTGTCATTTCCTATTCCAGGGATTTCCTCATCCAGGGATCAAACTCACGTATCCTGCATCTCCTGCTTTGGCAGATGGATTCTTTTACCACTGAGTCACCTGGGAGGCCCCATATAGGTCATGAGAGTAGATGAAATCATCAAAACAATGAGTATACAGAGATGACAACCAAGAACTGGTTTCTAGAATTCTGCAACACGGAAAGTTCAGGGAAATTAGAAGGACCCGGGGGGGGGGGGGAAGGCTCAGAATTCATGACTATTGAAGTAGAAGGAAATCAGGAGAGTGTATTGCCTTGGAAACCAAGAGAAGAAAGTGCAGGGGTTGGAAGTGATGAACTCTGTCAAATAAGGTGCAGATTGAGAATTGATTACTGAATGTAGAAATGTGAAGGTCAGCCATGAACTTGATAACAGCAATTTTGATAGAGTTACATGGAGTGCAATAATATGATGAGAATAGTTAAAAGAGAAAAAGGAAAAAGAAGCATTGGAGACAGCAGTCACTTTTAAGGTGCTAAGCTCTAAAAGAAGGTGATAAATAGAATGGTACCCAAAGGGTGAATGGAAGAGAAAGTAGAGTGATTTTTAAGATAGGAGAACAAAAGAAGTTTGGAGTAGACCCAGAGAAGGATTCATAAAGAAGGGAATATCATAGCAAAGAAAGAAGGAATGACTGCCAGAAAGTTCCTTGAGAGGGCCAAAGAGATGGTCCTAGGTTGGTCTTAGCTAGGAGCTAGGTCTCCAAAATTGCTGCAGATGGTGATTGCAGCCATGAAATTAAAAGACACTTACTCCTTGGGAGGAAAGTTATGACCAAACTAGACAGCATATTAAAAAGGAGAGACGTTACTTTGCCAACAAAGGCCCATCTAGTCAAGGCTATGGTTTTTCCAGTGGTCATGTATGGATGTGAGAGTTGGACTGTGAAGAAAGCTGAGCTCTGAAGAATGGATGCTTTTGAACTGTGATGTTGGAGAGTCCCTTGGACTGCAAGGAGATCCAACCAGTCCATCCTAAAGGAGATCAATCCTGGGTGTTCACTGGAAGGACAGCTGTTGAAGCTGAAACTCCAATACTTTGGCCACCTAATATGAAGAGCTAACTCGTTTGAAAAGACCCTGATCCTGGGAAAGGTTGAGGGCAGGAGGAGAAGGGGATGGCAGAGGATGAGATGGTTGGATGGCATCACCGACTCTATGGACATGGGTTTGGGTGGACTCTGGGAGTTGGTGATGGACAGGGAGGCCTGGAGTGCTGCAGTTCATGGGGTCACAAAGAGTTGGACATGACTGAGCAACTGAACTCAACTGAGGTCCCACCTAATTCCACAGAAAGGTGCAGATAGAACTTCCACCATCCATCTGTTCATTTTGATCTCGTCAGCTCAGAAAAGCCAGTTATGGATTAAGAAAAGCCATAACATTAAGGCAGCAATTATTTGCTCATGGGAAATCCAGCCTCTTATTTTAGAAAATCTCTCTAGAACCTAAAGAAATGAAGTGGCTTGTTTATAATTAACCCATGATTTTGTGGCTTCATCATTTCCATTTTATTTTTTAATTTTTAATGAGTTCTGTAAAACAGTTTATATAAGAGCTGATTTGAGAAACAATAATTAGCATGATTTAAAAGGCTAGTTTCTAAAGTAGGAACTTTATTAGGGAAATAAAGCTTCATTTTGTCCTCAGTCTCTCACTGAGAGAATTAAATTTTATCCCCTTCCTCAAATCTGTGAGTTGCATTTCACTGAGAACAATCAAAAAAGCTTTTTTTAGTAAAGATATCTAGTGCATACTCAGTCACTCAGGTGTGTCTAACTCTTTGAGACCCTTTGGACTGTAGCCCGCCAGGCTCCTCTGTGGAATTCTCCCCACAAGATACTGGAATGAATTTCATTTCCTTCTCCAGGGGCTCTCCCTGACTCAGGGGTCAAACCTGCACCTTCCATTGACAGGCAGATTGTTTACCACTGAGCCACCTGGAAAGCCTGATACTATCTAGAAAAGGCTCAAATAAATACTAGAAAGCGGTAAAGATGGTTTTACTGTAAAAGCCCAAATTCTTCCAAATTTCCATTAATAACAATTTTCAGAGACTGCTCGTTCAGCTAGGAACAGCATACAGTTTCAGCGCTTTTTATCTCCCATAGGATAATCTCTGGAATTAAATGCAGTGGCAGGACAAATATTTATTGTAATTACTTAAGCAAGAATTTTGAGGGCTGTCTAGTTCCTCCGTGGACATGAAGGTCCATAGCAGAACTATGCACAATAACCAGTAGGTGGAAACAACCAAATGCAAACATCATCAAGGGTGAATGGATAAACCAAACATGTTACATCCACACAACAGAATGTTATTCCGCCACAAAAAGGAATTACTAGATTTTAAAGGATTTGCACTATAACTGAGATGAATTCTGAAAGCTTTATGATAAGTAAAAGAAGCCAGACATCAAAGACTTTTATTGGTTACTTCAATTTATATGAAATATCCAGAATAGGCAAATCATAGAGACAGGAATCAGGCTGGCGGTTGCTCAAGGGCTGGGGTGAGGAGAGAATTCAAAGTGATTGCTAATAGGTAGAGAGTTTTTTCTGTGGGGTGATGAAAATATTTTGAAACTAGCTAGAGGTGGTGGTCGCATTGTGAAAGTATTAAATGCTACTCAATTGTGGACTTTAAAGTGATGAATTTTGTTATGTGACTTTCACCTCAATTAAAAAAATTTAATATTGGAAAAAAAACCTTCAGTGGCTCCTCACTGTAATTTTTTTAAGCTTCTTAAAATTTTTATTTGTTTATGACAAACTGAGTCAGCACATTAAAAAGCTGAGGCACCACTTTACCAACAAAAGTCCATATAATCAAAGCTATGATTTTTCCAGTAGTCATGTATGGATGTGAGAGTTGGACCATAAAGAAGGGTGGACATTGAAGAATTGATGCTTTTGAATAATGGTGTTAGAGAAGACTCTTGAGATTCCCTTGAACTGCAAGAAGATCAAACCAGTCAATCCTAAAGGAAATCAGTCCTGGTTATTCATTGGAAAGAATGATGCTGAAGCTGAAGCTTCAATACTTTGGCCACCTGATGCGAGGAGCCAACTCATTGGAAAAGACCCTGATGCTGGGAAAGATCGAAGGCAGAAGGAGAAGAGCGTGACAGAGGATTAGATGGGTGGGTGGCATCATCAACACAATGGATATGAGTTTGAGCAAACTCTGGGAAATAGTGAAGGACAGGGAAGCCTGGCATGCTGCAGTCCATGAGGTTACAGAGTTGGGCTTAGCAATTAAGCAACAAAACGTTTTTATATTTGGCTATGCTGGGTCTTTGTTGCTGCGCAGGCTGCTCTCTAGTTGTGGTGAGCCGGCTTCTCATTGCAGTGGCTTCTCTTGTTGTGGAACATGGGCTCTAGGAACTAGGGCCTGTGGGCTTCAGTGGTTGCAACTCTCAGACTCTAGAGCACAAGTTCAACAGTTGTGGCACCCGGGCTTAGTTGTTCCAAGGCACGTGGGATCTTCCTGGATCAGAGATGGAACCGTGTCTCCTGTATTGGAAGGCTAATTCTTAACCACTGGACCAGAGAAGTCCCTAAACAGGCATTTTAAAATGAGAATGAGGGAGTGGAAAGTGATGGGGGAAGGAGGCTTGAGCAGTCAAACAACTGAAGTTACAAAACGTGGTCAAGAGGGTTGACCAGCATGGGTTTGATTACGGAGTGTCAGGCTGCTACTTTCTCTTAGAGAGTGAAAGCAGAGCCCCACTCCTTTTTGAGAACTACGTTTCAAATGAAGGGCTTTCAGGTCCTTGAGACTGTCTTGGGTTAGAGGAGATGTATGCACATCTCAAAGGGACAGTGGAAGGATATACAGTTGTAAGCTTTTAAAATAAATCCTTTAAGAAAGGCAGGAAGTCAATACATTGTTTTGGCAGCCTTGAGCTTTTCTGACCTGATGCAAGATCAGCATGGGGGATCTTAGTTCCCTGACCAGGGATTGAACCCACACTCCTTGCATTGGCGGCACAGAGTGTTAACCACTGGACCACCAGGGAGGTCTACCCTACATAGTTATTTTTGATCCATATAATATTATATTCTTATTCTTGGTCAACATATCTCTTTCCCCTATTGGAGCTTCTAGAAAGTAGAAATGTTGCTTCATTTTTTATTTTGATTCTCCATCTTCATTCAGTTTCTGGCATATATTAGGTAAACAGCTAATGTGAGGTGAGGGCTTCCCAGGTGGCTCAGTGTAAAGAATCTGTTTACAATGCAAGAGATGCAGGTGACTTTGGTTCTGTCCATGGTTTGGGATAAGAAATGATAACCCACTCCAGTATTCTTGCCTGGAAAATCTCACAGACAGAGGAGCCTGGTGGGCTACAGTCCATAGGATTGCAATGAGTTGGACATGATTGAGTAAATGAGCACGCACACACACAGTGTTAGATGAATGAATTAAAAAATGAAAAGTAGATAGATGGATAAAGTCACACTGTTCATTTGTGGGGCTAGAAGCTAGATTTCTTATGCAAAGCCCAGATTCCTTGACATAAACAAGCCTAACTGATGGCTCCCCACAAGGCAAGACCCAGGAAAATTTATAATATACAAGGAAGGTTTTGTCAGAGTTTAAAAAAGAACAAAAACAAGTAAAAGATAACATGTAGACTACCTAGTTAAAAACATCTTTGCCATAGTAAGTATTAGTTTTTCTTAGACAATTCCAATGTAAATTTTTGTGCACCTATATACTAATACATGCTTTTGAATTTTAATTTTTGTGTATATTTAACATACAACTATTTACCACTTTCAACTGGAAACTAAAACTTTAAATAAAAAACTAGCCACATGTTGTATTTTCTGTACTGAGAAATACAGTCAACATATATCAAACTGAAAGTCTTCTGCACAACAAAGGAAATCATTAACAAAACAAAAAGGTAAATTACAGAAAGGGAGAAAATATTTGCAAATCATATATATGAGAAAGGATTAATATCCCAAATACATTAAGAACATACAACTCAAAAATTATAATGGATAGCATCATTAAAGCCAGGTCAAAAATATATTCTCAAAAAATAATAAGCAAACATTCTTCATTATTAATAAGATGTCTTTAGTTGAGCTTTTGTTCAGGTGAAACTGTAAATAGCTAAATAAGCTTGATGAAATGGAAACACTTGGTTCTGGCATGGTGTGTGGTGTGAGAAAGTTTCTATTTGTCAAATGTGTATTAAAAGTAACAAAATTTCAGAAAAAAGCAAAAATCCGGAAACAATCTGATTTAAAAATGGTGAGAGGGACAGAAGTAAACATTTTACCAAAGAGAAATACAAATGGCTAACATGTACATGAAAATGTATGCAACACCACTAATCACCAGGGAAACGCAAATCAAACCCATCCTGAGATAGCGCCTCTGAGTCTCTTCTTCCCTTCACTGTGCTTGCCTGGCTTTCTCTTCTTCTCTGGTTTGATCCACAGGATTACTGTGTGCCCATGCTTAGTTGCTCAGTTGTGTCTGGCTCTTTGTAACCCCAAGGACTATAGCCTGACAGGCTCCTCTGTCCATGGAATTCTCCAGGCAAGAATCCTGGAGTGGGTAACCATTCCCTACTTCAGGGTGTCTTCCTGACCCAGGAACTGAACTTGGGTCTCCTACATTGCAGGCAGATTCTTTACCACCTGAGCCACCAGGGAAGCTCATTTCCAAGCAAAGACATGAATAAAGTAAGAAATGAGCTGTTCAAAGATCTGGGGCAAGGCCTTGTGGATAGAGGAAACAAAGAACCCAAAGGAGGGAGTAAGATGGAACTCACAGTGGCAACACCAAGGCCAAAATGCAGAAGATAGAGAGGCAGGATGGTAGGAAAGGAAGGTAAGGAGGATGCAGGGGCCAGGTAATTTACAGTTTTGTGGTTTTTAACTAAGCTGTAAGGTAACTAACTGACTCACAGGGAGATTCTGGGATTTTTGTCCTAAGTGTGGGAAGTAACTAGAGAGTCTTGAATAGGAAAGAGGTGTCTGATTAAGGTTTTGAAAAAAAAGAAGCATCCTGGATAGACCAAAGTAGGACAAGAGTGGACAAAGAAAGTTAAATCAGAAGATGATTGGAGAGTTCTGGAACAGAGATGATAGTGGTTGAAGTAAGAATCTTGGCAGTCAGGTATGAGAAAGAGTTGTCAAATATGGACTGTATTTTGAAGGAACAGTCTTAAAGATTTGCTGACCTCCACTTGAACAAGGGACAAATACTACAAATCAGCAATAATTAAACTGGTGTATTCCTAGCGTACAGCAATTAGTCAGATCAGTGGAAGGAGTATATAGTCCCCAAAGAGAGCCACTTGTGAGAGAGTTTTGCAAATCATCATGAGGAACTAATCAGTGAGAAGAGGGTGGATTATTTAAAAATGGTGCTGAGAAAGCTGACAGAATTTTCAAAACAAAACGAGACTTCCCATTGTCTTGTGGATGCCAGCATATATCCTAGATAGATTAAATAATTCAGTCAATATAAAAACATGAAGTCATAGGAATTAATGTCAGAACCACAGGTGGGTTCTTGATTAGGAAGGGGAACTTATGCAGCATAAAAGAAAAGGCAGAAACCACCAGGAAGGACTGATAGAAAAGGGAAGTTCTTGTGTGTCACAAAAAGCCAAGAGCCAAGTGACAGCCAAAACCTAGTCACAGCATGTGATGAAGGGTTACCATCAATGATACACAGAAGAATGCTTCTCATTGTAAGAAAAAGACAAACATTCAGTGTAAAAAATGGGCAAAAGAGACTTTCTGCTGTAAAAATGTACAACTGGCTAAAGTTCAAACTGGCTTAAACTGTAAGATAACTGACTGACTCACACAACTGAAAGTCCAGAGGGAGGGTGAACTTTAGGGTTGGTTGATCTAAGACCCAATGCCAGAGAATTTAGATTTTGTCCTCCTTCC
>SJYC01001901.1:0-21180 GCA_006408675.1 Madoqua kirkii | reverse complement strand
CTGGTTTCCAGGAGTTCAGAAGGACTGCTGATTATGATCATAGATATGTCTCATTCCTATTCATGTGGCTCTTCCTTCTCCCTCAATGCACTTTTAAATTATGTAACATTTTGAATATATGTTAATAAATAACATGTATAATGTATATGCAGGTCATTGCAGGGTTACTAAATAGAAAAACCCAAGGTAAGAACTGCAAATTTACCAATATCTTGAAATCTTACATTATCAGTATGTCCTTCACAAAGCCCTTGTCTTCTTTTTTTTAATCTATATTTTTAAAATTTATATTGGTCTTAGTTATGGCAGACAGGATCTTTAGTTGAGGCATGTGAGCTCTAGTTCCCTGACCAGAGATCAAACCTGGGCCCCCTACATTGAGAATGCACCAACTCAG
Organism: Madoqua kirkii; assembly: GCA_006408675.1. NCBI lineage: Eukaryota > Metazoa > Chordata > Mammalia > Artiodactyla > Bovidae > Madoqua > Madoqua kirkii. The sequence continues at coordinate 20,783 of SJYC01001901.1, read as the reverse complement.
CCACTGGACCACCAGGGAAGTCTCCATGTCTTCTTTTTTCTGAGGAATATACTGTCTTGATATTTATTTTTATCATTTCCTGGCTATTTACTTATTTTAACTACATACTTATTTTACCTACTACATGAATTCATGTATTCATATGCTAAATAAGATATAACTCAGATGTGTTTGTTCTTGAGTGTTATAAAAATTATATTGTACACAGCTCTATCTTCTTCACTTGCCCTCAATTATAAACTCTATGCTGTGATTATGTGAGAACTTATTTATCTAGTCTCCATTAATGGACATCGGGTTGTTTCTCTTTGTTTTATTGCAACTAAGAACAATGCCATGATCATTCTTGCACATGTCTCCCTTTCTGTGTGTGCAAGAGTGTCTCAGTATTTAAACAGGATGGAGATTTGGGTAATAGGTTATGCAAATTTAACTTTACAAGACAATGCCCAGTTGTTCTACAAACTGATGATATCTACTTACAGTGTCATACAAGAACATAAGTAACTATTGCTCAGTGATACACGTTATCAACAGACTAAACTTTTTGTAGTTCTAATGACCTATGCTTAATTGCCAATACTCGCTGGATCATGGAGATCCAGAAGAGACTTCCAGAAGTAAGAGACTTCCAGAAAAACATCTGTTTCTGCTTTCTTGACTATGCCAAAGCCTTTGACTGTGTGGATCACAATAAACTGTGGAAAATTCTGGAAGAGATGGGAATACCAGACCACTTGACCGGCCTCTTGAGAAACCTATATGCAGGTCAGGAAGCAACATTTAGAACTGGACATAGAATAAAAGACTGGTTCCAAATAGGAAAAGGAGTACGTCAAGGCTGTATATTGTTACTCTGCTTATTTAACTTCTATGCAGAGTACATCATGAGAAACGCTGGACTGGAAGAAACACAAGCTGAAATCAAGACTGCAGGGAGAAATATCAATAACCTCAGATATGCAGATGACACCACCCTTATGGCAGAAAGTGAAGAGGAACTAAAAAGTCTTTTGATCAAAGTGAAAGAGGAGAGTGGAAAAATTGGCTTAAAGCTCAACATTTAAAAAATGAAGATCATGGAATCCGGTCACATCACTTCATGGGAAATAGATGGGGAAACGGTGGAAACAGTGTCAGACTTTATTTTGGGGGGCTCCAAAATCACTGCAGATGGTGACTGCAGCCATGAAGTTAAAAGACGCTTACTCCTTGGAAGAAAAGTTGTGACCAACCTAGATAGCATATTGACAAGCAGAGACATTACTTTGCCAACTAAGGTCTGTCTAGTTAAGGCTATAGTTTTTCCCGTGGTCATGTACGGATGTGAGAGTTGGACTATCAAGAAAGCTGAGCACTGAAGAACTGATACTTTTGAACTGTGGTGTTGGAGAAGACTCTTGAGAGTCCCTTGGACTGCAAGGAGATCCAACCAGTCCATTCTAAAGGAGATCGGCCCTGGGATTTCTTTGGAGGGAATGATGCTAAAGCTGAAACTCCAGTACTTTGGCCACCTCATGCGAAGAGTTGACTCATTGGAAAAGACTGATGCTGGGAGGAATTGGGGGCAGGAGGAGAAGGGGACAACAGAGGATGAGATGGCTGGATGGCATCAGTAGTGTGGGGATCTGACTCACACCAGCAGTTGACGGTGCTGATCTCTTCCCAGCTCAGTGCCCAGCAGCATCGTTTAGGAGCTTAGAACTGGCTAGAAGTATTTACACCATGGAAATTGGCAAAAGGTCCCAATCAGGAACCTTTTCCCTAGAAAGTCAATTATTGCACATTAACAGTGCACAGAGCCTTCATTTTGTTTATTCCCACAGCCTCAAGATCTGTGTAGCAATGGCAAGGACCAAGGACCTTCCAGCTGGGTATCCAGGAGGCTTGAACCACAGCTGCCATACCAACCTCGGGTCGAGGCCCCATCTAACAGCTGAGTGAATGTGAACCAGACCCCACTCCTCAGCACAGGCATGAGTCCTCCCGCAGAGGGACACCGGGTCATTAAGATGACCGGACCAGCAGGAGGTGCCAGGAAAGGGGACACAGACCGCCATGGGCTGCTCCCAGCAACTAAAGTGGCTAAGTCAGAGCTGTGCCCACATCCAGAGGACACTCTGCCTGGAGAGCAGCCAAATCTCAATGCCACAGAGTGCAGCCATGGGGACTGTTCATCTTCGAGGTGATCTTTGGGAACCATCTGTGTGTCCAAACTGGAAACACAGACGCTGAGCCGGCCCTGCCCTCCTTCCATCCACACAGCTAGCTGCAGGTCAGGGAGTGCCTACAGGAGGAGGAAGACCCACCAAATCAAGGCACTGCTCAGGCTCTGCAGGACTCTCGGCTCCTCCGGGCCTCAACCCGCCCCTGCCCGCCCCTGCCCCCACCCCAGGCTCACCCAGAGCAGGGGTGAGGGGCTGCTCTGTGCTCAGGGCCTCCTCAGTTTCCTCTCCATGCTCCCCACACCTGGCTCTCGCACCCCTCTCCTCCCCTTCTGCCACCTCTTTTCATCCATCTCCTCTCTTCCCTGTTCTCCTCCATCCCAAGTAGTGAATATTCATGGACACCTGACTGGAGGACAGGCCTAAGGTGCTCAGCCCATTAGAATGCCTCCTTCTCCCAGCACCCCAGGAAGGAGGTGCTGCCATGCCCTTCCTTTGCAGCCTCAGAGGGGCTAAAGGATGTGGCCAAGCTCACTTGGCTGTACACCCTTGATGGACTCAACGACAAAGTAACTGCAGGTTCCGAGGAAAGGACTACCCAAGGAATATTCATCAAAGGAGAGACTGAGAGACTAAAGATACAACTGAACATTTGAAAGCCCAAATTTGATCTTGTGCCTGCCCAGGGTAAACCTCTGATAGGCCACGGTGGCTTTCAGACTCCAGCCCAAGTCCTTGCCTGGCATTCAAAGCCCAGGTGTTGGCTTTTGCCCACCAGCAGCATCTTCTCCCCAACGGCTCAGTGGAGGAGACGCTGTCCAGCACTGTGGGCAGCCTCCTCGGCCACCATGCTTCTGAGTTGAGCACGTGGTCAGGCAGAGGACAGCTGTCTATCCACTCACCTGGCACTCCAGAGACCCCTGCTCTACGCCACGCTCTCGCCTACACATAGTCTCCTAGGAAGGCCTCGGGTCCTCCCAAGCAGTCGATGACTGCTCCCCTGCTTCCGAGGTTCCGTGGTCCAAGTCCCTTATGATGGTCTGTGGATGCTGCCTTCCCACGCATCCTCTGGGCCCCAGTGTCCAGGGCTGGATTTTGTCCTCCCAAAATTCATATGCTGGAGTCCTCATCCCCAGTGCCTGAGGACGTGAGCAGGAGTGGAGAGAATGTCTTCACAGAGGTTAAGTTGAGGCCACCAGGGTGGGCCCTGATCCCGTATGACTGGTGATCTCAGAAGAAGGGGAAATTTGGGCCCAAGAGAGACAGACATGTGGACATGAAGACAGCCATCAACAACCCAAGGATGAAGACCTGGCTAGATTCCCCCTCACGGCCTTCAGAAGGAGCCCACCCCAAGGGCACCTTCACCTTGGACTTCCAGGACTGTGAGACGATCCATTTCTGTTGTTTAACATGCCCACTTGGTGGTATTTTGTCACAGAAGCCCCAGGAAACTAATCCACCTGGGAGCCAGAATTCCATGTCCACCTCTATGTCCATGGTCCCTGAGGAGTAGACACTGGTGAGAAAACTTAAGGGTGATGGACAGGTGAGCCTAGTGCTTTAGGGTCAAAACCTTAACAGATCTTTGCACCAAATTAATCTGGTAATTGGAGCTTTTTTCCTCTTCTAGCTAGCAATTTTCAAATAATACACCCTGGCGAAGAGAAGGGGGGTGGGAAGCAGGGGCCTTCACTGAGTCTAACCCAAGAGCATTTATTGAACACCTGCTGTGTACCTAGGATAGGCTTCCATGGGTCCCTAAAGCTCTGGAGTAGACCCATGATGAGTTATTGCAACAGAAGACTTCTTTCAACACACATGCTCATACACACACACACACACACACACACACACACACACACACGTGCTCACACACATGTACACAAGCGCTCACACAATGCACATACAAGCAAACATGTGCACAGATGTACATACTCACCTACATGGACACTTGCTCACACATGGACACATGCTCACCTACATGGACACATGCACACTTACAAGTGTGCGCACGTGCACACACACACATTAACAGGCAAAAGTTCTGTTTCTGGTTCTTCCTCTCCCAAATTTCTCTTAACCTTCTGACTTCTCATGCTAGCAGAAGATATCACCTAACATAGGTTCAAACTATATTTAGTGCATTTAGTTATTTTAGGTTGGAAATGCCAACAGGGTTTCAAGACATGCCACACCGTACATCATGACCCTTTGTTTTTTTCAACTCGACAATGTCAGGAGTTTCCAAACTGCTGTCAAAAAAAAAAAAAATTGTTTATTCTGAGGAGACATAAGAGTTTACATAGCCATTTACCAGTTCAAGTTTATTCACCAGTTCAAGAAACACCTACGAGCCCTACTATGTGTGGGGCAGACGGAGCAAAAGAGGCGACCAAGAGCAGGGACCGTGTCTGCACGAAGACCCTCAAGGCCCAGGGCATGCGAGCCCACGCGGGCACCTGAGGGGGCAGCTGGACAGACGGTCCTGCCCTGCACCCGCCTGGGCCCTGCCCACGGGGCCAGCGCAGCCTTGGTGCTGGGCAGGGGTCAGCAGGAGATCGGCCGAGCCCAGGACGCACCTCGGGACACACCTCGGCTGCCCAGTACAGCCGAAACCATGAGAGCAAGCCTCGAGGGAGAGCACCCATGGGTCAGGAGGTGACCAGGGAAGGGGACTGAGGCCAGGGCCAGAGGGAGATTGCAGCCCAGAAGACCTCCAAACCCCTCTCACCTCCGATTCAACACATGCACGTCCGTCTGTCTGCCCGCTGTGGGCTGTTTGAGAGCTCAGCCTGCATCCCTGCCCTAGCTTGGCGCCTGCCCCAGGGGAGTGCCCCACACACCCAGCCTGCAGCCCATGTCACAGCAGATCTTCAGGGTGGGGTCTGATTCCCTCGGAGCCTCTGGGGGCTCTGCCTTTCCTAGCTCAAAACCCTGCCGGCCCAGCACAGCACCCCTGTCCTCACTGTGTGCTGACCATCCCTCCCCCTGGGACCCAGACCCAAGCTGGAGTCATGAGAAGCGATGGTGGCTGAGCAGCAGATGTGTGCACGCATGTGCTGGGCACCCACTGTACCCTAGGAGACATGGGGCAATCGACCCCACACACCCTGCGTGTGCCTCTGTGAGCACGTGCCCACACCCACAGCTCTGTCCAGCTCTGCTCTAACTCTGCATTGCTCATGGACCCGAGGATGACGATGATGGCAGTGATGACGCATGGCCTGAGACAGTGCACTTCCCACAAGCAGGCACGTGCCAAGCACCAGACACTTATTCTCTCCTGGAGTCCTTGCCAACCACCCTGGAAGGAAGCACTCTTGTGCCCATTTGACAGATGAGTATACTGAGGCACAGCCAGGAAGCCATGCAGCTCACAGTTGGCCAGCCCAGCTTCCCCTGGACTCTGACCTGCTCTGGCAACCATTCTGAGGACTTCCTCCTTGTGCATGGGGGTGCTGGGAGGTGGCAAGCTCTGCCCAGAGAGAGCCCTATGAGAGCCACCCCCATCCACAGGCTCATCATCCCCACCTCATAGGGGAGCTTGGCCTCCCAGAGCCTGGGAAGGTGGCCAGTGTCAGAAGGTGGTAGGAGGCGGGTCCTCACCATGGACAGAGCCAGGTGAGGGTGCTTGGAGGTCAAGGGCCCTTGTCAGGAAGTTGGAATCATGTTGGGGAAAAGCCAGTTGGATGCAGAGCCTGAGACTTGCTGGGAGGACAAGGGACAAAGACAGCTTCCATCTGACCTCCCGGTCAACTAAGGACCACAGCTGTTTGAGTCTGAAGATGAGAACTAAGTGCCTCCCACTCACACCCAAGGGCTTCTCAGGTGGCACAATAGGTAAAGAATCCACCAGCCAACTCAGGAGACACAAGAGAAGTGGATTCAATCCTACATAGCCATTTACCAGTTCAAGTTTATTCACCAGTTCAAGAAACACCTACGAGCCCTACTATGTGTGGGGCAGACGGAGCAAAAGAGGCGACCAAGAGCAGGGACCGTGTCTGCACGAAGACCCTCAAGGCCCAGGGCATGCGAGCCCACGCGGGCACCTGAGGGGGCAGCTGGACAGACGGTCCTGCCCTGCACCCGCCTGGGCCCTGCCCACGGGGCCAGCGCAGCCTTGGTGCTGGGCAGGGGTCAGCAGGAGATCGGCCGAGCCCAGGACGCACCTCGGGACACACCTCGGCTGCCCAGTACAGCCGAAACCATGAGAGCAAGCCTCGAGGGAGAGCACCCATGGGTCAGGAGGTGACCAGGGAAGGGGACTGAGGCCAGGGCCAGAGGGAGATTGCAGCCCAGAAGACCTCCAAACCCCTCTCACCTCCGATTCAACACATGCACGTCCGTCTGTCTGCCCGCTGTGGGCTGTTTGAGAGCTCAGCCTGCATCCCTGCCCTAGCTTGGCGCCTGCCCCAGGGGAGTGCCCCACACACCCAGCCTGCAGCCCATGTCACAGCAGATCTTCAGGGTGGGGTCTGATTCCCTCGGAGCCTCTGGGGGCTCTGCCTTTCCTAGCTCAGAAACCCTGCCGGCCCAGCACAGCACCCCTGTCCTCACTGTGTGCTGAACAGCCCTCCCCCTGGGACCCAGACCCAAGCTGGAGTCATGAGAAGCGATGGTGGCTGAGCAGCAGATGTGTGCACGCATGTGCTGGGCACCCACTGTACCCTAGGAGACATGGGGCAATCGACCCCACACACCCTGCGTGTGCCTCTGTGAGCACGTGCCCACACCCACAGCTCTGTCCAGCTCTGCTCTAACTCTGCATTGCTCATGGACCCGAGGATGACGATGATGGCAGTGATGACGCATGGCCTGAGACAGTGCACTTCCCACAAGCAGGCACGTGCCAAGCACCAGACACTTATTCTCTCCTGGAGTCCTTGCCAACCACCCTGGAAGGAAGCACTCTTGTGCCCATTTGACAGATGAGTATACTGAGGCACAGCCAGGAAGCCATGCAGCTCACAGTTGGCCAGCCCAGCTTCCCCTGGACTCTGACCTGCTCTGGCAACCATTCTGAGGACTTCCTCCTTGTGCATGGGGGTGCTGGGAGGTGGCAAGCTCTGCCCAGAGAGAGCCCTATGAGAGCCACCCCCATCCACAGGCTCATCATCCCCACCTCATAGGGGAGCTTGGCCTCCCAGAGCCTGGGAAGGTGGCCAGTGTCAGAAGGTGGTAGGAGGCGGGTCCTCACCATGGACAGAGCCAGGTGAGGGTGCTTGGAGGTCAAGGGCCCTTGTCAGGAAGTTGGAATCATGTTGGGGAAAAGCCAGTTGGATGCAGAGCCTGAGACTTGCTGGGAGGACAAGGGACAAAGACAGCTTCCATCTGACCTCCCGGTCAACTAAGGACCACAGCTGTTTGAGTCTGAAGATGAGAACTAAGTGCCTCCCACTCACACCCAAGGGCTTCTCAGGTGGCACAATAGGTAAAGAATCCACCAGCCAACTCAGGAGACACAAGAGAAGTGGGTTCAATCCCTGAGTCGGGAAGATCCCCTGGAGGAGGAAATGGCAACCCACTCTAGTATTCTTGCCTGGACAATCCCATGGACAGAGGAGCCTGGTGGGCTACAGTCCCTGGGGTCACAAAGAGATATGACTGAGCGTGTGTGCACACACACACACACGCACCCAAAGGTGAAGCAGCCCCCTGTACCCTGACCTCACTGAGGGAGAGCACACCTTGGAGTCTGGTTCGAGCCCAGCTCCAGCCATCTGTGAGCTGTGTACCAATGGAACATCAAGGAACCTATCTGAGTCTCAAATGCTTCCCTTGAAGAATGGAGACAGAAGCTTCCCAAGACTTCTTTGTAATTTCACAGTGCCTGCACTTAGTAGGAAAAACCAATCCTCTTTCCTCCGAGAAGAAGCTAGAACCTTCAACCAGTTCTCCTCCTCCCAATCCCAGCCCTTTGCATGTTCACTGGGCTGGCACGTGCATGCTAAGTCACTTCCATCGTGTCCAACTCTGTCATACAGTGGGCTATAGCCCACCAGGCTTCTCTGTCCATGGGATTCTCCAGGAGAGAATACTGGAGTGGGTTGCCATGCCCTCCAGGGGACTGTCCCAACCCAGGGACTGAACCTATGTCTACTGCAGCTCCTGCATTGCAGACAGATTCTTTACCACTGAGCCACCAGGAAAGCCCTCCCTCAGCCAGGCCCCTACCTAATCCAGCTAAACTGAGTCCATGGGGAGGAGGCAGCCACCACAGAGCCTTCACCATGGTTTCCTGGGATCCCCAGGGACCCCACTCTCTCTGACCCTGAGCTTGCCCTTGACCTCTTTGAGGAGGTGGAGGAAGCACAGGGCTATACCCATGCCTCATTTGGAGCCCTTACCTGCCTCATCCCATAGACCCATCATGCAACTCTGCAAACACACCGTTGTTCCCATTCTGCAGATGAGCAAAATTGAGGCTCAGATGTTGGACTCCCTCAGCTCACTCAGTTTGGATCCAAACCCAAACCAGCTGAACCTCCACACCCAGCCACACACCTCAGCACCACGTGGGGCCCAACCTCACGGCAAGTTCATCACACACACCCCAGTTCTGGAAATGAGAACCGCTCCTCGGCTGGAAACAGGCAAGAGCGACCGCACCGTGCCAATCATCCGGAGGAACATATGCATTTCAAGGATGGAACAGTTGCATGCTCTTTTCTACCCAAACTTAATATTTTGCATGTTCCTCTCTCAAACACCACCAGCTTTCCCGACGCCATGTTGCGTAAGCCCCAGAGATATTTTCTCTCTTCTGTTGTACCCCACACAGCGGCTGTCTTCTGAGAAAAGAAATCGACCAAGGGACAGAATCTTGTAAATATTCCAGCCATTCACTTATCCAGCATAATTACCCTGCAAAGAGCAACATTTGGGCCTCCATTCACTAGCAGATCACTAACTGCGTTATGCAATCAGACGGCACACGCGGTTAGCAGGTTTGCAACGTGCCCGAGCTCACCCGGCCATCACAGGCTTCCAGAAATCCCCGTGGACCCAGATGGACATGGACCAGTGACACCTGCCTGGGGGAGGGCCACTGAGGAAAGTGAAGATGGGCTCCTGACACACGCACTTCACCTCCTTCCCTCCACCCATCTTTCTGCACTGGGGCCCAGTAATTTAGTATGATCAGGCTGCTGGAAATAACAAAACAGTCAGGGTGAGCTAACACACAGATATTGATTTATCACGGTTTTGGGGGAAGGCAAGTCCAAGATCAAGGTCGATTTGGTTCCTGCTGAGATTCCCTTCCTATAGACAGCCGCCTTCTCCCCATGACCTTACAAGGCAAGAGAGAGGGTGTCAGTCCTATGGAATTAAAGCCCCACCCTTGTGACCTCACTTGATCTTTATCGCCCTCTCATCAGCATTGTGTCCAAATACAGTCACCCTGGGAATTAGGGCTTCAGCATATGAATCTGGGACCCAGACCTTTAGTCCATAACATCCAGGGTAAGCATTTTTCCCCTAAGTTATCACAACAGCCCCTGACCTGGCCTCCACCCAGCCGCTAGTGAGATCTTCCTAAAACCCAGATCCAACCAGGTCCCTTCTCTGATTCTGTATCACCCATCACGTTCAGAGGATAGTCCCCCAACACAGGTTTTTCACAGTCACAGTCCCCACACATCCGACCAGCCTCTGGTTTTGACAAAGTGCCCACACACACACTCATCCCTCTGTGTGTGCACGCACACACACAGGCACACTTACACAAGCACAATGCCATCTCCTCTGCCTGGCGGCTTGCCTCTGTTCCCGCACTCCCATCTGGTGAGTGAACAGCTACTGACCCTTCCAGTCCAAGATCAAGAATCTCATCTTCCCAGGGGCTTCTCGTACCTTCCCTCCACCTCCAGGCTGGATCCCATATGATGTGTGCCAACATGACATCAAAGCTGCCTTCTTTACAAACAGGATGACTCTATGTTCCAAAGAGTAACCATAACTATCATTTTTAACTTTGCTAACCTAATGGGCAAAATATAAGGCACGTTTTATTTGCATGCTCTGTCTTGTGAGATTGGCTGTTTTTCTATGTACTTGCCAATAGTATACCATCCTGTTAGGATGATCCATTTAAATTGTTTACTGACGAAGTTCTGCTAGTTTTCTTGTTAATTTTTGGGGGGGTTAATTACACAAACTAGAGACCCAAAGATATTCACTTGCACATCATTTACGATGACAAAAATATTGACGATCAAGGAGAGAGTCCTTTAAACACTGATAGGGCAACACTTCAATAGAATACTGGACAGCTGTCAAAAATGATTACTCTACACAGGACTTCACTGGTGGTCCAGTGGTTAAGAATCCACCTTCCAATGTAAGGTATGTGAGTTTGATCCCTGGCCAGGGAACGAAGACCCTGCAACCCACTAAGCTCTTAAAGCCCAAACCATGATGAAGAGCAAGGGTTCTTCAAAATTTTCTTAAATGATGATATTGCAGACTTTGTACCCTGGACAAGTGCTCATCGTCTGGTAAGAGGCCAAGGGGGCTGCATACAAAATTGCTTTAATATCCTGAGTACAACTTTGCAAAATGTATTGTGCTGGATCCTACAACTAAAAGGGTGAGCTAAACAACCCAGGGCACAAAGACATGAACAGCCTGCTTTAATGCCGTATGCAATATTTTGGAACAGAGGAACATAGAAGGTCCTGGAAGGTCTAAGTAGAGGTTTAAGGAAGGAAGACTTCCTTTCTGAGATGAATCTTGAAGGAATGAATTATCACTGATGTAGCCGGTGTCTGCCAGACCTGGAGCCCCAATCACCTGATGTTTGAGCATCACTAACTAGTCCTCCCCTTGGGGACAGAGTCTACTCCGCACCACCTGTAAACGGAGAACTGAAGCAGCTCTGTGTGCATGATCCCACATCCCTCCAGCAACCCTCCAAAGTGGACATTCTCGTGGCTCATTTTACAGCGGAGGAAGCGAAGGTCAAAGAGGTTAGATCTCTTGGGCTTGGTCACAGCAACTTCACACCTACAGCGGAAAATCACCAGGTCATGCCCTCAACCCACTGTGCATACATTTCTGAAACTTCCCACACCAGAACCCCATGGAATGACTGCTAAAGGCTCCAGGACCCTCCCCACAGGACTGAGTCAGAATCTCTGGAGGTTTGGTCAGAGTATCTGGATTTTTTTAAACAGGCCTCCTTGATAACACGTTCAGACACTGAGGTTTGGGAACCACTGAGTGACATGCCACTGGCTGAGTTATTCCAGGAAAAGCTGTAGCCACGCCTGCCCGATCTGAAGGACACCGTTCCCGCAGCCTAACCCTCCACATCCATGTTCATCACTGCTGATGCTTTGCCTGCCTTTCAGGACAAGATGCGCTTGAGGCATCTCTAAGAGGCAGCTCATGTCTTCAGCCCACTCCTCTCCCAAGAGCACTTTCCCTTCCTGTTCCTATTGGGCTCACTGTTTGGAGCTACCTTGCAACCAGCCTTCCTTTCTCTCTCTCTCTCTCTCTCTTTAACACCAGCAGTAGAGAGGCATCTTCTATACCAAATGATTTATGTCCAACATCGCTAAAAAAAAACATCCACTTAGCCCCATCAAGCCTGGCACATGATGGGGAAGCTCACATCTCACACACTCACACCAGCAACAGAAGCCACATCCTAGAAGATGGCCGAGGAGAAGGCTGGACACCATTCAATGTCACTGACTGGATCCCGGACTTGAGCCGTGAGCCAAGGTTGAGGGGACAACCCAGAGTCACATAAACCTGGGCTCAGGTCCTGTCTGCCTTCTGCAGGCCCTAGGACCTTGACCACCTCCTCAGCTCTGTGGGTCTCGGTTGCCTTGCCCCCAGTCAAGAGCTGCTCTCAGCCACCTCGGTGAGTGTCCAGCCGAGGAGGATGAGTGACATGGAGTTGAGTGGCTTCTGAAGTTCGGTCCTGATGGCAAATCAGCTTCCTCCAGGCTTGCAGGACACTCACTCTTGGAACCCAGTCAGTCACCACGCCATGCAGGAGCCCAAGGGCCACGGGAAGGCCACATGTGAATATTCTGGCCCACAGCCCCTCTGAGATCCCAGCGAACAGCCCACTGCACCCACCAGTTGCACAAGGATGACCTCAAATGCATCCAGAAAACCCTGCAGGTGAGCATACCCCCTGAGCGATGAAGACCGAGAACCGCCCAGCTGAGCCCAGTCACCCCCAGAAGCAGGAGCAATAACAGTACTAAATGAGTGAAGCTTTATTCCATCACATGGGCGGGTCTGCTTCACAGGCACAGACAAGCAGAACCTGACCTTATGAAGGAGAATGAGCTCAGAGTCCTGAAGAGACATATCCATAGGAGAAGTCGAGTCTCCACACCACACATCTGACTCTCCACTCCTTCCCAGGAGCAGGTGATAGAAGGTGGAGGCCGTGACTTTGCACCTTCCTCATCCCATTGCCTGCGTTCCATTCAGCTTATTAAACCTCAAGCGCTTCAAAGAAATAAAGGTGGGATGTTTGCTAGCATCGTTTCTGCATAGTTAGAAACATACAGTCTAATCATGTTCTGTAATGACTACTCAGACAAAAATGATGTGTTCTTCACAAAGAACCTCTCTCCTTTTTTCTCTCTCCCAAATCCACCCAAACCGTAAGAACTATGAAAAGTACAGCCTCCGAGCTGATATTCAATCTGTCAGATTTGCACTTCTTAATTTCAGCAAAATTGCAGTAACTGAAAGATAAGGCTGAGTATGGCAAAGTTCATCATTGAGAAGGGCGACCTCTCCAGTCCTTCTGTCCATGGTAATGGCCGAGCCATGTGGCTTAGGTGGAGGAAACAAAACCTGGAGGCGGGAGGCAGGCAGTTCAATGCCCCCAGCAGCAGCGATGCCAGGAGTTAAGAGTCCACCAGAGCCAGTGCGACCGCCCAGGCAGAGGCTGAACCAATTCCTTCCCACACACTTTCTGGATCCTTCTCAAACTTCTCCAAGGCAACAGATTTTCAGTTTCTTTTAAGATTTCTTTTTGCTCAGAGAAAGAAAGGAGATGGCATAGACTGCATTATGAAATGCCGGGTTCCGTGCTGCCCACACATGTCAAAACTCTGTAGCCATCCTGGGACATGGGCATCACTATCGGTGGCAGGGGCAGGGGCTGTGGAGTCGAGACAGAGTCAGGTTCAGATCCTCTTTCTGACTCTTGGGAGTTGTGCAGACTTGATGCTAGATAAGGGAATGGCTTGTCTGTTTTATTTGCTTGTTCATTTTTGGTCACATTGCATGGCACTTGAAACTTCCTTGACCAGGGATTGAACGTGTGCCCCCCTGCATTGGAAGTGCAGTCTTAATACTGGAGTCAGTTGCTATTTCTCATTCCAGGGGATCTTCCCAACCAGGGATCGAAACTATGTCTCCTGTGTCTCCTGCATTAGCAGGTGGGCTCCTTACCCTCTGAGCGATAGGGGAAACCCATAAATTACTGAACCACCTGGGAAGTCCTAAATGAGCGCTTGTTGAATGAAAAAATAAAAATAAAAAGCTTGCCCTCATTCTCTCCCCCAGCCTCATCTCTCTCACCATCACACGTCCAGGCCCATATATAGATGCACCCAATTTAATCTTACTTACAGGTTGCGCTGACAGTTCCCAAGGTGGAGCCAAGGCAGGTGACTGCTTCTAAGCCAGGGACCCTTATGCACCATTGTCCATAAGCCTGATCTCTCTTCCCCGGCCGGAGGAAACCTGCAAAAGAGGGTCTGACTCCAGGGCACAGGTATCAGCATCCAGGAGACCATGGGGTGCAGGACATGGAGTAGGTGGAGGAGGTGTCAGAGCAACCTGAATTAGGCACCTGGAAGATCTGGGTGTGGCAAGCAGTCGCAGAAGGTTCCAGTAGGCGAGCAGCATCAGCCAAGGCTTCCCAGGTGGCTCAGTGGGTAGAGAATCTACCCGCAATGCAGGAGACACAGGAGATGCAGGGTCATTCCCTGGGTCTGGAAGATGCCCTGGAGAAGGGCATGGTCACCCACTCCAGTATTCTTGCCTGGAGATTCCCATGGACAGAGGAGCCTGGTGGGCTACAGTCCATGGGGTCACAAAGAGTCAGACATGACTGAAGTGACCGAGCGTGTCAGCAGCAGCAGGCAGGATGCTGGGTACTTCTGTCTTCCCAGCCAGCTCTTGCAGAGAACCAGAGAGCCTGTTGGCCACAGACCAGCTCTCACCAAGACCCCCTGATATTTATGAGCCAGGCTGCACACTCTCAAGTACCCATCATCCCCTTATAATGACACTGTGTGTGTACATGCTCAGTAATATCCAACTCTGTGACTCCGTGCACTGTGGATATCCAGGTTCCTCTGTCCATGGGGTTTTCCAGGCAAGAATACTGAAATAGATTGCCATTTTCTTGTGCAGGGATCAAACCCACATCTCTTTCATCTCCTGCCTTGGCAGGTGGATTCTTCACCACTGAGCCACCCATGAAGCCCTCTAATGACATTACTAAGTTAGTAACGACACATTATAACTTGCACACTCCATCCGCACCTTAACTCAAACAAAGTTGCATCATAGTGCTTATAACTCAGGGCTCTCAAGCTCCATCTCATTTATAGGAGCATGATTATTACCAGAGGCCATTGGCCTAGAGGGCTGAAGCTCACCTCAAAGGAGATTTTATCCAGGAGCTTCCTGATGCAAACACTGCAAAGGGACGCGATACATATCTGTGGGTGGAGAAGGAAACAGCAACCCACTCCAGTATCCTCTCCTGGAAAATCCCATGGACAGATGAGCCTGGTGGGCTACAGCCCCTGGGAACACGAGAGTTGGACATGACTTAGTGATGAAACCACTACCACCAAGTATCTGTTCAAAGAGTGAATGAATTAGCACTACCATATATTTTATATCATTTAATAAGAATGTTGCTCATTATCATCTCTGAGCTTCAGTTTCCTAGCCTATAAAACAAGCATATTACCTACCTAAGAGTGTTACAAGATTATTGCTGTTGTTGTTCAGTCACTAAGTCATATCTGACTCTTTGAGACCCCATGGACTGCAGTATTCGGCCTCCCTGTCCCTCCCAGAGTCTGCCCAAGTTCATGTCCATCGAGTCGATGATGCTTCCAACCACCTCACCCTCTGCCGCCCTCTTCTCCTTTGGCCTTCAGTCTCTCCCAGCATCAGGGTCTTTTCCAGTCAGTCAGCTGTTCACCTCAGGTGGCCAAAGTTTTGGAGCTTCAGCTTCAGCATCAGTTGTTCCAGTGAATATTCAGGGCTGATTTCATTGACTGGATTGACTGGTTTGTTTACCTCGCAGTTGAAGGGATTCTCACGAGTCTTCTCCAGCACCACAGTTCAAAAGTATCAATTCTTCCACACTCAGCCTTCAGGAGGTCATATATGTACAAAGTCTATGCATCTTCAACAATCAATATATGTTCAACTAAGTTCAGCAAATATTTAATCACCATCACCATTGTTATTAGTGATCATTTGTTAAGCAACTGCTAGAGGCTTCGTACACTTTCTAATCCTCATAACAATACTTCAAGGTTGAGAGTAGGCTCAGCTTTATTATGCAGTATTTATGAGAGCTGAGGAAGTAAAGAGATTAGCACAGAATAATAGAATAATTTCCACTCTGGGAGTATGGAACACCGAGTCCTCCATGGCACCCTCTCGTGTCAAAAAACAAACTATCCTGAAAAATGTTCACTTTTGACATAAACTGCTAGCTGGTAGGGCATGTGGAAGCCTCCAATTACTCCCCAGAATGTGCGCTGGACCCAAAATGGGACAAAGTAGCAATGCACAGACAGTGGGGGGTCTGCTTGCCCTGAGAGCGAGCATCAATAATCATATTGCTTTTGGAATCCTAACACTAAGGCCAAGAGCAAGACAGACGAGGTAAACCTGGGACTCTTGGAGATCTGAGATGCTTAAAGGCAACATCCGTGTCTCCAAGTCTTTGGTAATCCAGGCTCATAGCAGGAGGAAAACATCTTCAATCTAGGCTCACAAGTGTCCCAGGGATTAGGACTAAGCAATGACCTCACAATGGAAGGTCACAGAAACGGAAGGAAGTAGGTATCCACGAGTGGCTCAGGGGTAAGGAATCTGCCTGCCAGTTCATGAGACGCAAGGACAGGGTTTGATCTCTGGATCATGAAGATCTCGTGCAGAAGGGGATGGTAACCCACTCCAGTATTCTTGTCTGAAGAATCCCATGGACAGAGGAGTCTGGCAGGCTACATAGTCCATGGGGTCACACATTCAGACATGACTTAACAACTGAGCGTGCACACACAGAGCATATCCAGGGCAATGAGAACTCGAAACACCCAAGGATGGCACAGCCTGATACACAGTATAACACAATGGCTGAAGTATATAGAGAAAGGTTAGAATCATGAAGATGAACAAGCAACAAAAGATGATCAGCAATGACCAAACAGGTTTGAAAACTAATTGGAACTTCTAAAAATAAAAATGTTAATTAACTTTGAAAAAAAAAAAAAAAAAAAACCTCAATGGGTGGTTAATTATGCACAGCTAAAAATAAAATGTGTGAAACCAAGAGTCTGATTGAATCACCAAAAAGCTGTACCAAGAGTCAAAGAACAAGACAATATGAAGGAAAATGCAACAGTGATGAAGAGGAGAATGAGCAGGTCCAACAGAAACCCAGTCAGAGCCCAGAGGACGGAGCAGAGACATAAACCAGAGGTCATATTTGGAGAGATATTAGCCAAGAGCTTTCCAGAACAGATGGGAGATGTAAATCCAAGATTCAGGAATCACCATGTATTCCAAGTAAAATTAAATGTCTCAAATCCTCTCCAACATCCTATAGTGAATCTCCAAAATAACAAACATAAAAATAAAATTTTAAAAGCAGCCACAAAAAGAAGAGGTGATCTTCAAAGGAATGATAATAATGCTGAGACCAAACTTTGTAATGCCAAAAAATGCAGCCCAAAGTCACAGAATAGAGCTGTTCACAAGTGGAAATGCATTTATTGCTATCCTAGAATTGTGTACATCACAAGACCTTGTACCCAGAAACAGTAAGCACGAAACAAAGTTATATTCAGATATATTCAGTTGGTGGTAAACCAGCAGCACTTCCCTAAGGAAGGAAAGAAAATGATTTTTTTAAAAAGACTGAGATGCAAGAAGAAATAGTGAGCTAAGAAGCTGTTAACATGTATGAAAACTTACAAACCCATGTTGTCTAAAATTACAATGGTTTTATTTATAAATTTAAATAAAACAACAGAAGTAAGTGAAAGCGAAAGTCACTCATTCATGTCCGACTCTATACAGTCCATAGAATTCTCCAGGCCAGAATACAGGAGTGGATAGCCGTTCCCTTCTCCAGGGGATTTTCCCAAACCAGGTATCAAACCCAGGTCTCCCACAGTGCAGGCAGATTCTTTACCAGCTGAGCCACCAGGGAAGCCCAAAATAACAGAAGGAAGATATTAAACAACAACAACATATATCTTGAGAGAATGGTGATCTGATTCTGGATTTCCAAGGTCCTTTTGTTCCACAAAGGAGTTTAAACACATTTTTTAATTTAGAACATTGTCAGGTTAAATATGCATGGCAAAGTGACCAGGGAAATCAGAAAAAACAATAGGAAAAATAAATAAATCTGAAAGCAATAGAGAGTAAAAATTAAAGAAAAAGAGCAAATGGAAAATTTTTTAAAGATGATCAAAAAGCAAGAAAGAAGAGAATCATAGAAAAAGTGGGAAAAGGAAAACCACAACTAAGACAACTAAGAAATAATAAAAATAAATCAATAATCTAAATAAACATAAGTACACTAAACTAACCAATTCAAAACAAGATTGTCCAAAAGACCTTTCAAAACACAATATACAGGTATAACCACCACAAAGTTTGAGAAGTAAACTAGAATCAGCAAAATTGAAGGATCTATGTACCCCTTCCTACCTCCACTCTCTCCTCCCAGAAGAATAGAAAATGACTGATTCATTATTTATCATACCATCCATTCCCATTTATTTTAACACAACTGTGTGTATCACTGGGCTTCAGAATCACTGCAGATGGTGACTGTAGCCATAAAATTAAAAGATTGTTGCTTCTTGGAAAAAAGCTATGACCAACCTAGACAGCATATTAAAAAAAGAGACATTAGCTGGCCAATAAAGGTCCATCTAGTCAAAGCTATGATTTTTCCAGTAGTCATGTATAGATGTGAGAATTGGAAATTGGACTATAAAAAAAGCTCAGCACTGAAGAAAATTGGTGCTTTTGAACTGTGGTGTTGGAGAAGACGCTTGAGAGTCCCTTGGACTGCAAGGAAATCCAACCAGTCCATCCTAAAGGAGATCAGTCCTGACTAGTCATTGGAAGGACTGATGTTGAAACTGAAACTCCAGTACTTTGGCCACCTGATGTGAAGAGCTGACTCATTTGAAAAGACCCTGATGTTGGGAAAGATTGAGGGCAGGAGAAGGGGACGACGGGGGATGAGATGGTTGGATGGCATCACCGACTCGATGGACATGAGTTTGGGTAAACTCCGGGAGTTGGTGATGGACAGGGGGGCCTGGCGTGCTGCAGTCCATGGGGTCACAAAGGGTCAGACATGACTGACAACTGAACTGACTGACTGACCTATTGTATATACCACTACACACACACACACCACTTTTTCTGCACATCACATTTTTTCTCAGTGTTGTGTTCGCAAGGCTTGCCCATTTTGATAAATGTAGCTTTAGCTCATTAACTTTTACTCCTGCATTATTTTTTGTAAGACTATCCACTCTTTTGTTGGTAGACACAGCTATTATAAAAAACTGTTTATTTTGCCAAAGTTTGTCTCCAAACTAAATACGTTTAGCTATGGAATTTCTGGGTTGTGGAGTGTAAATATCTTCAGTTTCCCTAGATATTGACAAACTGAAAGTAGTACCAGATTGCCGCATTTTTGGCAATGGAAGCCTAGGTAGTTAGGACAAACTTTCCCACTGGAAAATATGGATTAACTTTCAAATTAAAAATTAAAAGCCTGAAGGTATTGGAGAGTTTTCAAGACAATGAATAATTATAACTAAGATCCAGGAGAAGAAGGAAACACAAGGAGACAAGCTTAGCATTTAGACAGTTTTTTGCCCTGTAGGTGTTCCATGGTTCTGGAGGAAGAGGCAGAAAAGCTGAAATTTTGACAAGTTTATAAAACTATAGGGAAAAAATTAAAGTTCAGAGACCATTAATAAGGGGAATTTATGAAACCACCAACACCAAGAGCAGTATCCATTTTTTCTATGATTCTCTTTTCTTTCTTCCCTCTTGTGGAGGAATTGATTGGGTTTTCCTCTTAACTAATTCTAAAAGAATATGCTTTAAGAGTAAGGGCAAACCAGAAATATTTTGTCCTTCAAAGGATGGAAGCCCAGTTTAAAACTTCTCCATCACTAATTAGATTAAGGAGGTCTGACATTGCTAGATCTCCTATCTAGCCTGTGTCAGAATCAAATATTACACCTAGTCCCCAGTTTAGCTCTGTAATGTTTCCAGCACTCAGTCAAAACCATGAATCATGGAAACAAAATAGTATGTCTGAAAACAAAGAGACACAAAATGGTAATACGATAATATGAAAACTTCCCACAGGACACCCAGATAATGGAGGTGTCCATATTAGACCGAGATTTTAAAAACAACTTGACTGATTTCTTTTACATCTTTATTTCTTTAGTATTGTTTCTGTCTCACTCTTTGTCCTGTTCATCTAGGATTCCACCACAGGCGTTAGACATATTTGCAGTATCTCCTATGTCTTCTTTGAAAGTGAATGTGTCAACCACACAGATGTGTCCAACGCTTTCAGACACATAGACTGTAGTCCACCAGGCTCCTCTGTGCATGGAATTCTTGAACAATTATTATCTTCAAGGAGATAAAAGAAAAATTGAAAATTACATCAGAAAACCAGAAACTATAACAATGAATCAAATATAAATTCTAATAGTGAAAATTAAATAGATCAGTTCAGTCACTCAGTTGTGTGCGACTCTTTGCGACCCCATGAATCGCAGCACGCCAGTCCTCCCTGTCCATCACCAATTCCCAGAGTTCACTCAGACTCACATCCATCGAGTCCGTGATGCCATCCAGCCATCTCATCCTCTGTTGTCCCCTTCTCCTCCTGCTCCCAATCACTCCCAGCATCAGAGACTTTTCCAATGAGTCACCTCTTCACATGAGGTGGCCAAAGTACTGGAGTTTTCAGCTTCAGCATCATTTCTTCCAAAGAAATTCCAGGGCTGATCTCCTTTAGAATGGACTGGTTTGATCTCCTTGCAAGAGACTCTCAAGAGTCTTCTCCAACACCACAGTTCAAAAGCATCAATTCTTCGGGGCTCAGCCTTCTTCACAGTCCAACTCTCACATCCATAAATGACCACTGGGAAAACCATAGCCTTGACTAGACGGACCTTAGTTGGCAAAGTAATGTCTCTGCTTGTCAATATGCTATCTAGGTTGGTCATAACTTTCCTTCCAAGGAGTAAGTGTCTTCAAATTTCATGACTGCAGTCACCATCTGCAGTGACTTTGGAGCCCCCCAAAATAAAG
>SJYC01001898.1:0-42480 GCA_006408675.1 Madoqua kirkii | reverse complement strand
CTGATGAATGGAATTAGTGCTTTTATAAAAGAGACCCAGGAGAGCTCCCTTCTACCTTCTACAATGAGAGGATAGAATAAGATGGCTGTCCTAACCCAGGAAGAGGGCCCTCACTAGATACAAAATATTCCAGCTTTTTCTTTTTCTTTTCGTTTTTAAAATGTTTTTAAATTTGAAAGTATAATAACACATTTACAGTAGACTTGTAAAATACAGAACAAAATTACATATCATTCCACTATGTTTATACATGTGTTAGTTTCTCAGTTGTATCCAACTGTTTGAGACCCCATGGACTATAGCCCACCAGGTTCCTCTGTCCATGGAATTTCTCAGGCAAGAATACTGGAGTAGGTTGCCATGCCCTCCTCCAGGGGATCTTCCTGATCCAGTGATCAAACCTGGGTCTCCTGCATTCCAGGCAGATTCTTTACTGACTGAGCCACCAGGGAAGCCCGCTTCTATGTTAGGCTGAACTAAATTAAACCTAAGTCTCTTCTTTCCCTCAGCTAGAATTTTCCTTGTAAAATAATCCACTGTGTTTTGTCGGAGATAGAAGACCTGGTTTTGAGACTTCCTCTGCCTCCTGACGGTTGTATGATTGTGAGTGGGTTAACATTTAGAAATTCCTTCTTTAAATCTTTTAATGATGAGTCTGATCTGTTCATTTTCTCATTCAACAAGCATGAATTGAGTCTTAACTATGGGCCAGATATTCTCTACATTAGTTTTTGAACTGTTTGGCAATTAATAGTCCTTCCTATAGTATATTCTTCTTTTGATCCTATTATTTTGAAAGTTTTGATCTGTGAAATGGGCTTTGTATTGTATATTAAGTTCTTTTTCTACTTAAAAATATGTTTCATTTATACAAAATATTTAAGACATATAAAACAGAGAATCACACCTGCTAATGAGCTGGAGACAGGATTCCAGCCCCCAAAACAAAACCTTAACTGTTGGAGTTAACTTTTAGAATCATATTGCCAATAGATGTGTTATTTCCATTAAGCTTTAAAAATTCAAATAATTATGGTTTTCCCTGGGTATATGCTCAGGAGTGGGATTGCCGGGTCATATGGTAGTTTTATTTTTAATTTTTAAAGGAACCTCTATACTGTTCTCCATAGTGGCTGTATCAATTTACATTTCCACTAACAATGTATGAGGATTTTCTTTTTCACACCCTCTGACATTTTTTATTTGTAGACTTTTTGACGCCGGCCATTCTGACCAACAGCATGGAAGGTGGTACCTCATTGTAGTTTTGATTTGCATTTGTCAAATTATTAGTGGCATTAATATTTCTAGAATGTTCATTTTTATGGATATCACCCATTATGTTCTCATGAAACATTAAAAATGTTTCCAAGATCTCTATTATTATCCTTGAAATTTACTTAGGAATCCAGGGATGCCAAGGTAGGTTGGGGGAACTAGTGCCTCTTATAAACTGCTATGGCCTGATCATTCTGAAATCATGTTTGTCTGTGCTTTTGGCTTGGAGATTGTTAGCAGATGCTTAGCAAAGCAGGAGATTGTTTCACAACTACTTTGCTAGATACTTGTGGGAAATGATTTATCCAACCAGGAAATAAATACCCTTGAAATCTTCTCTTCTCAATGAACTGTGCCCTCATTTGATCATGGGCCAAAGAATTTGAGGGGCCACTAGTTAAATCTCCGGGCTGAGATGGGAAAACTTGCAATTGAAAACAATATAGAAGGTCAGGGAGAACAATGTTCTCAAACTTGCTTGAGCTTTTAGATTCAACTCAACTGAGAGTTCATTCTCCTCTACTCACCCTACTCTACCACTGAGCCCCCAGAGCTGATGGTTTTTATTCCTGTCTCACCAGTACCCTCTGGGATCAAATGACATTTGGCTGATGATTTTAAAATATTCATAATAGGCATACAGTGAATGAGGAACATCTCAGGGCACCAAAAAGACAAACTCTGGATATTTCTCCATTTAGCATTCAATTAAATATAACAACATTTTTGGAATATCTTTTATGGGCCAGGAGTTATGCAATACAATAACTTATCTGTTGTTTCTTTATTGCCCTTAAGAAGCTTCCAGTGAAATGGAGAAGTTATACACATACAAAATTAACAGTCATGAAGTGACTGTAAATACAACAATATTGGATTATAATGTTTTCTACTGGAGATAATCACTGCTCAGCCTCTGACATAGATGTTCAATGCCAGTCACATTTAGAAGAGGAAGAGTTGATATCAATGGGGTTATTTTGGAGACTAAAGACTGATGTTTAAATTGGGCCTGGAAACAGGATGAGATTAGAGGAGAAAAGTTGAAGAGCATTTTAGCAAGGGAAGTAGAAAGAGAGAGGACAAAATATTCTTTGTAAAATTATTTTTCCTGGTTGGGATAATTTCTTGAATAACTTGATCTTCATTGTTGAAATCTCATCCTGATTTCTCAAAAAAAAAAAAAATTTAAAGATAGAATGACTATATGAGGAATTCTGCTCCTGAGTATATATCCAAATAATTTGAAAAGATATGTGCACTCTAATGTTCACAGAGGCTTGCCAGCTGGCAAAGTGGTAAAGAATCTGCTTGCCAATGCAGGAGTCATGAGTTCAATCCCGAGATCAGAAAGATGCACTGGAAAAGGAAATGGCAACCCACTCCAATATGCTTGCCTGGAAAATTCTATGGACAGAGGAGCCTAGCAGGCTACAGTGCATGGGGTCATGAAAAGTCGGACACAATTGAGCATACACATACACAATGTTCATAGAAGCGCTGTTTATGCTAGTCGTGATATGGAAGCAACTTGAGCAACATCAACAGATGAATGGATAAAGAAGATGAAGTATGTACACATGTGTGTGTGTGTGTGTGTGTGTGTGTGTGTGTGTGTATACACACAGTAAAATATTACTTAGCCATAAAAAGAATGAAAATTTGGCATTTGCAGCAACATGGATGGACTAGGAGGTTTTTATGCTTAGTGAAATAAATCAGAAAAATACTGTATGTTAGTATTTATATGTGAACCTAAAATATAAAACAAATTTAACAAGACAGAAATACTTGTAGATACAGAGAAGGAACAAGTGGTTACCAGTGGGTAGAGGAGTTGGGAGGAAGGGGCAAGGTGGGGAAGGGGATTAAGAGGTACAAACTACTAGGTCGTAAGATAAGATACAAGATATAGCACAGGGAATATAGCCAATATTTTATAACAACTTTATATAGAGTGTAATCTATAAAATATCAAGTCACTGTATTATACACCTGAAATAACATCATATTGTAAGTCAACTACACTTAACAAATGGATAAAGTCCACTGCATCTTCTCTATTGTGCAATTTAATTGTACATTCAAAGAGAATGACTCCTCAAGGCTTTATTTTTAGCCACAGAGCAATTTCAGAAGCTTTAAGACTCTGTTATTGTTGGAAATGCCTGTCACATTTAATTTTATTAGAATTGCTAAGATAGCACTGTTTGAAAATCACAGTGAACTTGGGTAGAGTACAGTTGATAATAATAGAAACTAATGTTTATTAATTCAATATTTTTTAGGCATTACACTAACAATTTTACACATATCATATCATTAATCTCATAAAATCTATGAAGTAAGTAATAGTTTCAAGATTTCACACAAGTTGAATGAATTATTAAAGAATAAGTTGCAAAAGTCACACCATTACTGTGTGGCAAAACCAGAGCTAGCATTTATCAATACTTTTATACACATTTCTCTACCTACATATTTTCCTGGTATTTAGTTAATATCAAGCTGAAAAGTGACAGCCATATGTTAATATATAAGAATTGTGATGTTGGAGAAGAAGACTAACCCTGAATATTCATTGGAAGGACTGATGCTAAAGTTGAAACTCCAATACTTTGGCCACTTGATGTGAGGAGCTGTCTTATTGAAAAGACCCTGATCCTGGGAAAGAGTGAAGGCAGGAGGAGAAGAGGGCGACAGAGGATGAGATGGTTAGATAGCATCACTGACTCAATGGCCATGAATTTGAGCAAACTCCAGGAGATAGTAAGGGAGAGGGGAGCCTGTTGTGCTGCAGTCCATGGGGTCACAAAGAGTTGGACACGACTGAGCAACTAAACAACAAAGGCAATCTTCTAAATGCTAACTGTGTCATCTGGGGAAGTTTTTCCTCCTCCTGTAATAAAGCCCTACTTGCCTAGTGAATGCACTTGGAAAAAGGGCAAATTGAATTTTGTAATTAACTAAGGATTATAGGGAAACTTTTCCTTGAAACCTCACAGTGATTGATTGAGACTGAATCAAGTCTTTGATCACTGAGAAGCTGGCAGTTTCTCCATTCAGTACAACAAATATTAGTTGAGGAGATACACCAAGCTGCTGCAGTCATTCTGAATGTTGGGACTGACTATACTTTTCACAGTGTGACAAGTGTAGGCTTGAGATCTCCAACAAGCTAATCAAGAAATCTGAATTTTGATGAGACCAGATGCTGGAATGGCCCTTTCTGTCATTTTTGAAATGGGATCCAACTTCTCAGGAATTTCACTTTCTCCTTCTACATCATCTCTTCTCTTCTTAAGAAGTCTCAGGAGTTAAAACAA
This sequence comes from Madoqua kirkii, assembly GCA_006408675.1. Taxonomy (NCBI): domain Eukaryota; kingdom Metazoa; phylum Chordata; class Mammalia; order Artiodactyla; family Bovidae; genus Madoqua; species Madoqua kirkii. The sequence continues at coordinate 37,876 of SJYC01001898.1, read as the reverse complement.
GATCTTCCTAACAAATATTGAAGGCTAATTTTTAAAAATTAATTAATTTATTTTAATTGGAGGCCAGTTTCTTTACAGTATTGCAGTGGTTTTTGCCATACAGTGACATTAAGCAGCCATGGGTGTACGTGTGTCTCCCATCCTGAAACCCCTCCTACCTCCCTTCCCATCCCATCCCTCAGCATTGTCCCAGTGCACCGCCTTTGATTGTCCTGTTTCTTGCATCAAACTTGGGCTGGTGATCTATTTCACATATGGTAATATACATGTTTCAATGCTATTCTCTCAAATCATCCCACCCTTGCCACGAAGGCTGATTTTTTAAATCTAAGAACAGCTGAAAACACAGGTGTCTTATCTTTACTTATCTTTACTTTCCTTAAAGATTTTTAATGGTTCTTTATTCCCCAGACCAGAGAATTAAAGCTCAGATCCCCAGTATGACAGTCAAGGCTATCAAACTGAATAAACCCACCAGGCAATAGTCAAACAGAAAACATCTATCTGGCATAAAAGAATTGCAATTAAGGGGACACAGATTTGGGTAGCAATCCAAACAATGTCTTACTAGGGAGTAAAAGTCAGGGACTTTTAAAAACATAGGGAGGTTCAAGTTATAAAGAATTTTAATTGGAGTTGGAGGCAGAAGTTAGTCTGGGCTAATTATGATTGATTATGAAAGCTATCAGTAGGGAGAGGTAAAAAAAAAAAAAAAATCTGTTGCTTTGACAAATTGCAGATGCTCTTGCAGAGCCCTTGGGATATTTGTGGTTTGGCCCAGTTCAAAGGACATATGTTAAGTCCACTCTTTAATATCCTCCCGGCTTCATTTTAAAACGACTTGACATACGTAAATATATTTTATTTCATATTTCACAAGGCCCTTCAGATATGGTCTCAGTCTATATTTTTAGTTTTACAATTCTGCAACATCATCCCACCCACCAGAGGTAAAGTTGTATGAAGGGTTTAAACACTAGAATTGAATTTTGCTTTCTTCACTTATAGATGTAATCTTAGGCAAGTTTCTAAAGTTAAGTTCTCCCATTTCTAAAATAAGGATTATCCTTCCTTAATATGTACTAACCATACTGGGCTTTCTGCCTTTGATACTATATGACATTAAGAAATATATATATACTTAATTATACTACATATATTTATATCTTATATTGTAATATATATTTTCTTAGAGAACCCCATGGATGGAGGAGCCTTATGGTCTACATTCCACAGAGTCTCACAGAGTCAGACATGACTGAAGTGACTTAACGCTTCTTCAGGTACTCTGTCCATCAGATCCAATCCCTTGAATCTATTTCTCATTTTCACTGTATAGTCATAAGGGATTTGATTTAGGTCATACCTGAATGGTCTAGTGGTTTTCTCTACTTTCTTCAGTTTAAGTCTGAATTTGACAATAAGGGGTTCATGATCTGAGCCACAGTCAGCTCCCAGTCTTGTTTTTGGTGATTGTATAGAGTTTCTCCATCTTTGGCTGCAAAGAATATAATCAGTCTGATTTCAGTGTTGACCATCTGGTGATGTCCATGTGTAATCTTCTCTTGTGCTATTGGAAGAGGGTGTTTGCTGTGACCAGTGCATTCTCTTGGCAAAACTCTGTCAGCTTTTGCCTTGCTTCATTTTGTACTCCAAGGCCAAACTTGCCTGTTACTCCAGGTATCTCTTGACTTCCTACTTTTGCATTCCAGTCCTCTATAATGAGAAGGACATCTTTTTTGGGTGTTGGTTCTAGAATATCTTGTAGGTCTTCATAGAACCGTTCAGCTTCTTCAGCATTACTGGTTGGGGCATAGACTTGGATTACTGTGCTATTGAATGGTTTGCCACAGAAACAAACAGAGATCATTCTGTAGTTTGTGAAACTGCACCCAAGTACTGCATTTCACACTCTTTTGCTGACTATGAGGGCTACTCCATTTTTTCTAAAGGATTCTTGCCCACAGTAGTAGATATAATGGTCATCTGAGTTAAATTCACCCATTCTGGTCCATTTTTCTTCACTGATTCCTAAAATGTTGATATTCACTCTTACTATCTCCTGTTTTACCATTTCCAATTTACCTCAATTCATGGACCTAACATTCCAGGTTCCTAGCCAATATTGTTCTTTACAGCATCGGACTTTACTTCCATCCATCAGAACATGTGATTAGAGGATTGGCGCTTTCAGCTCTGGAGAGTGGAAAGGGGCAGGAGATGTTGAGTTTCATCACCAGTGATTCAATTAATCATTCATCTGTAAGGAAGCCTCTATAAAATATTCCTGAAGCAGGAGGTTCAGAGACACTCCAGGTTAGTGAGAATGGGGAGGTGCTGGGAGGGTAGTTTATTTGACAAAGTCATGGAAGCGCTGCCCCTATCCCCACTTCTTCTCTTCCATCTGGTAGTTCCTGAGTTGTATCTTTTTATAATAAACTAGAAATGTCATAAGTAAATTGTTCTCCTGAGTCATGTATGCCAGTGGTCTCCAACATTTTTTGGCATGGTTTCATGGAAGACAATTTTTTCACTGACCAGGGAGTGGGGAGATGGTTTCAGGATGATTCAAGTGTGGTACTTTTATTGTACACTTTACTTCTATTATTATTACATCAGCCCCACTTCCAATAATGAGACATTAGATCCCAGAGATTGGGGACCCCTGCTGTAAGTCATTCTAGCAAATTATTGACCCTGAGGAGAGGGCTGTAGAAATCTCTGGTTTATAGCTGGTGACAACTTGGAACCAAGATTGACATTTGAAGAGTGGTATGGGGCAGTCTTGTGGGATTGAGCCCTCAACTTGTGGAATCTGATGTATATAGAGTAAGAATTGAATTGAACTGGAACACATCCTGATATATTATATTCTTTAAAGCCAAAGATGGAGAAGCTCTATACAGTCAGCAAAAACAAGACCGGGAGCTGACTGTGGCTCAGATCATGAACTGCTTATTGTCAAATTCAGACTTAAATTGAAGAAAGTAGGGAAAACCACTAGACCATTCAGGTATGACCTAAATCAAATCCCTTATGATTATACAGTGAAAGTGAGAAATAGATTCAACGGATTGGATCTGATGGACAGAGTACCTGAAGAACCTCATAGATGGAAGTTCTTGACATTGTCAGGAAGCAGTGATCAAAACCATCCCCCAAAAACAAAAATGCAGAAAGGCAAAATGGCTATCTGAGGAGGCATTACAAAGAGCTGAGGAAAGAAGAGAAGCCAAAGGCAAGGAAAGAGAAGAAATATAAAAGCATCTGAATGCAGAGTTCCAAAGAATAGCAAGGAGAGATAAGAAAGCCTCCCTCAGTGATCAGTGCAAAGAAATAGAGGAAAACAATAGAGTGAGAAAGACTAGAGATCTCTTCAAGAAAATTAGAGATATCAAGGGAACATTTCATGCAAAGATGGTTTCAATAAAGGACAGAAATGGTATGGACCTAACAGAAGCAGAAGATATTAAGAAGAGGTGGCAAGAATACACAGAAGAACTATACAAAAAAGATCTTCCTGACCCTGATAACCATGATGGCGTGATCACTCACCTAGAGACAGATCTCCTGAAATGTGAAGTGGGCCTTAGGAAGCATCACTACGAACAAAGCTAGTGGAGGTGATGGAATTCCAGTTGAGCTATTTCAAATCCTGAAAGATGATGTTGTGAAAGTGCTGCACTCAATATGCCAGCAAATCTGGAAAACTCAGCAGTGGCCACAGTACTGGAAAAGGTCAGTTTTCATTCCAATCCCTAAGAAAAATAATGCCAAAGAATGCTCAAACTACCTCACAATTGCACTCACCTCACATGATAGTAAAGTAATGCTCAAAATTCTTCAAGCCAGGCTTCAGCAATATTTGAACTGTGAACTTCCAGATGTTCAAGTTGGTTTTAGAAAAGGCAGAGGATCCAGAGATCAAATTTTCAACATACATTGGATCATTGAGAAAGCAAGTGAGTTCCAGAAAAACGTCTATTTCTGCTTTATTGACTATGCCAAAGCCTTTGACTATGTGGATCACAGTACACTGTGGAAAATTCTTCAAGAGATGAGAATACCAGACTACCTGACCTGCCTCCTGAGAAAGCTGTATGCAGGTCAGAAAGCAGCAGTTAGAACTGGACATGGAACAACAGACTGGTTCCAAATAGGGAAAGGAGTACTTCAAAGCTGTATATTGTCACCCTGCTTATTTAACTTATATGCAGAGTACATAATGTGAAATGCCAGATTGGATGAAGCACTAGCTAGCATCAAGATTGTCAGGAGAAATATCAAAACCTTGGATATGCATATGACCCCACCCTTATGCCAGAAAGTGAAGAAGAACTAAAGGGCTTCTTGATGAAAGCAAAAAAGAGAGTGAAAAAGCTGACTTAAAACTCAACGTTCAGAAAATGAAGATCATGGCATCCAGTCCCACCACTTCATGGCAAACTGATGGGAAAACAATGGAAACAGTGAGACACTTTATTTTTTAGGACTGCAAAATCACTGCAGATGATGACTGCAGCCATGAAATTAAAAGACACTTGCTCCTTGGAAGAAAACCTAGATAGCATGTTAAAAAGCAGAGACATTACTTTGCCAATAAAGGTCCATCTAGTCAAAGCTATGGTTTTTCCAGTAGTCATGTATAGATGTGAGAGTTGGATCATAAAGAAAGGTGAGTGCTGAAGAATTGATGCTTTTGAACTGTGGTGTTGGAGAAGACTCTTGAGAGTCCCTTGGACTGCAAGGAGCTAAACCAGTCAATGCTAAAGGAAATCAACCCTGAATATTCATCAGAAGAACTGATTCTGAAGCTGAAACTCCAATATTTTGGCCACCTGATGGGAAGAACTGACTCACTGGGAAAGACCTTGATGCTGGGAAAAATTGAAGGCTGGAGGAGAAGGGGACAGCAGAGGATAAGATGATTGGGTTGTCACCGATTCGATGGGCCTGAGTTTGAGAAAGCTCCAGGAGTTGGTGATGGACAGGAAAGCCTGGTGTGCTTCAGTCTATGGAGTTGCAAAGAGTTGGACATGACTGAGCAAGTGGACTGAACTGAACTGAACTGAGAACATATCCAAATGGTATCATTGAATGCCTTGGTGTAGAAAAAGCCATTCCTCTAGTGTCAGAAATATAGTGAGTATGCTAGGGATAGTAGAGTACAGAGGAAAAATAGTTTTTCTTTTAAAAACTAATAATGACTAAAATCCCCTTGTAGTGCTTCATGCACTTTGTCATGGGGACCTTGACCCCAGTGACCATGGAGACCTAACATTTGGAGAGAGAGGGACCCATAGAAAATTTGCTTGAGTGGGTCTGACTCTTAATTATTATGGAAAGTGGTTGGCTGCTTTTCCCTAAGGGTTGAATTATTTAGGAAGAAGAGAAATCATCTCATTCTTGAACAAAAGTAAGGCAAAGGGGAATCAAGGAAGGGAAGCAGGGTCCTATGCTATAAAAAGCAATATTGAATAGGAACCTGGAATGTTAGGTTCATGAATCAAGGCAAATTGAAAGTGATCAAACAGGCGATGGCCAGAGTGAACTTTGACATTTTAGGAATCGGCGAACTAAAATGGACTCAAATGGGTGAATTTAACTCAGATGACCATTGTATCTACTATTGTGAGCAAGAATCTCTTAGAAGAAATGGAGTAGCCATTGTAGTCAGCAAAAGAGTCTGAAATGCAGTACTTGGATGCAGTCTCAAAAATGACAGAATCATCACTGTTCGTTTCCAAGGCAAACCATTCCAAGTCTATGTCCCAACTGGTAATGCTGAAGAAGCTGAAGTTGAACGGTTCTATGAAGACCTACAAGACCTTCTAGAACTAACAATCAAAAAAGATGTCCTTTTCATTATAGGGGACTGGAATCCAAAAGTAGTCAAGAGACACCTGGAGTAACAGGCAAATTTGGCCTCGGAGTACAGAATGAAGCAGGGCAAAGGCTAACAGAGTCCTGCCAAGAGAATGCACTGGTCATAGCAAACACCCTCTTCCAACAACACAAGAGAAGACTCTACACATGGACATCACCAGATGGTCAACACTGAAATCAGATTGACTATATTCTTTTAGCCAAAGAATGAGAAGCTCTACACAGTCAGCAAAAATAAGACTGGGAGCTGACTGTGGCTTAGATCATGAACTCCTTACTGCCAAATTCAGACTTAAATTGAAGAAAGTAGGGAAAACCACTAGACCATTCAGGTATGACCTAAATCAAATCCCTTATAATTATACAGTGAAAATGAGAAACAGATTTAAGAGACTAGATCTGATAGAGTGCCTGGTGAACTATGGATGGAGGTTCGTGACATTGTACGGGAGAGACGGAGCAAGATGAAGAAATGCAAGAAAAAGAAACGCAAAAAAATCAAAATGGCTGTCTGAGGAGGCCTTTAAAATAGCTGTGAAAAGAAGAGAAGTGAAAAGCAAAGGAGAAAAGGAAAGATATACCCATTTGAATAGAGTTCCAAAGAATAGCAAGGAGAGATAAGAAAGCCTTCCTCAGTGATCAATACAAAGAACTAGAGGAAAACAACAGAATGGGTTAGATTAGAGATCTCTTTAAGAAAATTAGAGATACAAAGGGAACATTGCATGCAAAGATGGGCTCAATAAAGAACAGCAGTTGTATGGACCTAACAGAAGTAGAAGATATTAAGAAGAGGTGGCAGGATAAACAGGAAAACTATACAAAAAAGATCTTCATTACCCAGATAATCACAATCGTGTGATCACTCATCTAGAGCCAGACATCCTGGAACGTGAAGCCAAGTGGACCTTAGGAAGCATCACTACGAACAAAGCTAGTGGAGGTGATGGAATTCCAGCTGAGCTATTTCAAATCCTGAAAGATGATGCTGTGAAAGTGCTGCACTCAATATGCCAGCAAATTTGGAAAACTCAGCAGTGACCACAGGGCTGGAAAAGTTCAGTTTTTATTCCAATCCCTAAGAAAGGTAATGCCAAAGAATGCTCAGACTATCACACAATTGCACTCTTCTCACATGCCCCACTTCAGTACTCTTGCCTTCAAAATCCCATGGACGGAGGAGCCTGGAAGGCTGCAGTCCATGGGGTCGCTGAGAGTTGGACATGACTCAGTGACTTCACTTTCATTTTTCACTTTCATGCACTGGAGAAGGAAATGGCAACCCGCTCCAGTGTTCTTGCCTGGAGAATCCCAGGGACAGGGGAGCCTGGTGGGCTGCCATCTATGGGGTTGCACAGAGTCGGACACGACTGAAGCAACTTAGCAGCAGCAGCAGTACATGCTAGTGAAGTAACACTCAAAATTCTCCAAGCCAGGCTTCAACAATACATGAACCATGAAACTTCAGATGTTCAAGCTGGTTTTAGAAAAGGCAGAGGAACCAGAGATCAAATTGCCAACATCCACTGGATCATAGAAAAAGCAAGAGAGTTCCAGAAAAACATTTCTGCTTTATTGACTATGCCAAAGCCTTGAACTGTGTGGATCACAGTACACTGTGGAAAATTCTGAAAGAGATGGGAATACCAGACCACTTGACCTGTCTCTTGAGAAATCTGTGTGCAGGTCAGGAAGCAACAGTTAGAACTGGACATGGAACAACAGACTGGTTCCAAATAGGAAAAGCATTACATCAAGGCTGTATATTGTTACCTTGCTTATTTAACTTATCTGCAGAGTATATCATGAGAAACGCTGGGCTGGAAGAAGCACAAACTGGAATCAAGATTGCTGGGAGAAATATAAATAACCTTAGATGTACAGATGAACCCACCCTTAGGGCAGAAAGTGAAGGTTTAAAGAGTCTTTTGATGAAAGTCAAAGAGGAGAGTGAAAACATTGGCTTTAAGCTCAACATTCGGAAAACAAAGATCATGATATCCAGTCCCATTACTTCATAGCAAATAGATGGGGAAACAGTGGAAACAGTATCAGACTTTATTTTTGGGGGCTCCAAAATCACTGCAGCTGGTGACTGCAGCCATGAAATAAAAAGATGCTTACTCCTTGGAAGAAAAGTTATAACCAACCTAGACAGCATATTAAAAAGCAGAAACTTTACTTTGCCAACAAAGGTCCGTTTAGTCAAATATGTTTTCTTCATGTGTGGATGTGACAGTTGGACTATAAAGAAAGCTGAGGAAGAACTGATGCTTTTGAACTGTGGTCTTGGAGAAGACTCTTGGGATTCCCTTGTACTGCAAGGAGATCCAACCAGTCCATCCTAAAGTCCACTCACCAGTCTTGGGTGTTCATTGGAAGGACTGATGCTGAAGCTGAAACTCCAATACTTTGGCCACCTGATACAAAGAGTTGACTTATTTGAAAAGGCCGTGATGCTGGAAAAAATTGAAGCCAGGAGGAGAAGGGGATGATAGAGGATGAGATGGTTGGATGGCAGCACCGACTCAATGGACATACATTTGAGTAAACTCCGGGAGTTGGTGATGGACAGGGAAGCCTGGTGTGCTGCAGTCCATGGGGTTGCAAAGAGTCAGACACTACTGAGCAACTGAACTAAACTGAACTGATAGAGGAATCATAGACTGTAGGAGCTGGTTCTGACATTGGAAGGACTTCCAGACTGAACATAAGAAAAGTGAACATTTTTGTAAATAAGTTCAATTATCTCATTTTTTTAGGTTCTGCTTATAAGTGATATCATGCAATATTTCTCTGACTTATTTCCCTCAGTATGGCAGTCTCCAGATCCATCCATTTTGCTGTAAATGGCATTATTTCATTCTTTTTTATGGCTAATATCCCACTGTATATGTATATACACCACATCTTCTTTATCCATCCTGTATTGATGGACTTTGGGGTAGCTTCCATGTCTTGGCTATTGTAAACCATTCTGCCATGAACATTGGAGGGCTTGTATCCTTTCAGACCACTTTGTTCTCCAGTTATGCTCAGGAGTGGAACTGAAGAATCATCTAGTAGCACTATTTTAGTTTTTAAGGAACCTCCATACCATTCTCCACAGTGACTGTACCAATTTACATTCCCACAAACAGTGCAATTGAACTGATTTGTAAAACAGAAATAGATTCACAGGCTCACATACTTAGAGAACAAACTAATGGTTATCCGGGGAAGGACTGGGGAAAGGGAGTGTTAGGGAGTTTGAGATTGACATGTACGCTCGATATTTAAGATGGGTGACAATAAGGACCTACTGTAGAGCTCAGGGAACTCTGCTCAAAGTTATGTGGCAGCCTGGATGGGAGAGGAGTTTGGGGGAGAATGGATACATATGTATGTATGGCTGAGTGGCTGTACTGTGCACCTGAAACTACCACAACAGTGTTAATCATCTATACTCCAATACAAAAGAAAAAGTTAAAAACAGAAAAGTGAACAAAATCATTTTAGTGCAAGAGCTGAAATGGGAACAACCATAGCTACGTGCCACACACCCAGTGCTTGGGATGGGATTTTTCGATGTGTGTTTTTTCCCACACCTCCAAGCAGTTCACTCAGTTCTTCACAGACCCTGACAAGGTGTCCCACAGATTAACTCGGTTCTGACACTAATCTGGAGTTAGATGCTACAGGGGAAGGGCTCAGTCCCACAAGATCGCTCCACTTAGACAACAATCAGAAGTCCAGGTTGTTACTCGTGTTTCTGACCAAGCAGCTATAAATCAGAGGTTCCCAAGACCCCATCTCGGTTTGAATAATTTGCTAGAGAGTCTCAGCGAACCCAGGGAGCCAATTTACTCACTAGATTACCGGTTTATTACAAAAGATATTGAAAGATATGAATGAATAGCCAGATAAAGAGATACATGGTGTGAGATCCTGGATGCAGGAGCTTCTGCCCCCAGGGAGTCTAGGTCTGACATGTGAATGCATTCTAGTTCACCAAGCTGCAAACTCTGAAGCCTTTAGGATTTTTTATGCAGGCTCCATTCTACAGATAAAATTCATTATCTCTGATCATTGGTAATTGATTCACTCTCCACTGGAAGTCAGGAGTGGAACTGAAAGTTCCAGTCCTCTGATCACATGTTTGAGTCTCCTTGGCAACCATCCTTCCAACTTAACAGTGCAATTGAACTGATTTGTAAAACAGAAATAGATTCACAGGCTCACATACTTAGAGAACAAACTAATGGTTATCCGGGGAAGGACTGGGGAAAGGGAGTGTTAGGGAGTTTGAGATTGACATGTACGCTCGATATTTAAGATGGGTGACAATAAGGACCTACTGTAGAGCTCAGGGAACTCTGCTCAAAGTTATGTGGCAGCCTGGATGGGAGAGGAGTTTGGGGGAGAATGGATACATATGTATGTATGGCTGAGTGGCTGTACTGTGCACCTGAAACTACCACAACAGTGTTAATCATCTATACTCCAATACAAAAGAAAAAGTTAAAAACAGAAAAGTGAACAAAATCATTTTAGTGCAAGAGCTGAAATGGGAACAACCATAGCTACGTGCCACACACCCAGTGCTTGGGATGGGATTTTTCGATGTGTGTTTTTTCCCACACCTCCAAGCGGTTCACTCAGTTCTTCACAGACCCTGACAAGGTGTCCCACAGATTAACTCGGTTCTGACACTAATCTGGAGTTAGATGCTACAGGGGAAGGGCTCAGTCCCACAAGATCGCTCCACTTAGACAACAATCAGAAGTCCAGGTTGTTACTCGTGTTTCTGACCAAGCAGCTATAAATCAGAGGTTCCCAAGACCCCATCTCGGTTTGAATAATTTGCTAGAGAGTCTCAGCGAACCCAGGGAGCCAATTTACTCACTAGATTACCGGTTTATTACAAAAGATATTGAAAGATATGAATGAATAGCCAGATAAAGAGATACATGGTGTGAGATCCTGGATGCAGGAGCTTCTGCCCCCAGGGAGTCTAGGTCTGACATGTGAATGCATTCTAGTTCACCAAGCTGCAAACTCTGAAGCCTTTAGGATTTTTTATGCAGGCTCCATTCTACAGATAAAATTCATTGTCTCTGATCATTGGTAATTGATTCACTCTCCACTGGAAGTCGGAGTGGAACTGAAAGTTCCAGTCCTCTGATCACATGTTTGAGTCTCCTTGGCAACCATCCTTCCAACTTGAGGGGATTTCCAAAAGCCATCTCATTAACAGAAACTCAGCTGTGATTGAAACGGGCTTATTATGAATAATGAGACACTCATTTCACCTTTAAGACTCTGAAGCAATTTCAAGACAAAACAAACAAATATTATAACAAAAGATGCTTTCATTGCTTCTGCTGCTTAGGAAATTCCAAGGGTTTTGGGAACTGTGAGTCAGGAACCATGGCTGAAGAGGGAAAGATATATTTATTATAAATCATAGGCTACTGTGTGACTATTATCATTTTCTTTGTGTTCTATGACCTTAAAAAGTTGACAAGCATTCATTTAAACATGATTTGTAAATCTGGCAGTTCAAATTATGAGACGACTTAATTTCTCTTGGAAGTCCATGCTATTTATAAGCTTAATAAAATACTCTGATACCTTCCAGTTAAACTAATTATTCAGTGTGGTAGGCTGAATAATAGTCTCTCAAAGATGCCCCACATTCTAATCCCTGGTTTTAGGGAATATCTGATTTTACATGGCAAAGAGACTTTTTAAACTTTTTTATTTTATATTGGCTTATAGATGATTAACAATGTTGTAAGTTTCAGGTGCACAGCCGAGTGATTCAGCCATGCATATACATGTATCCATTCTCCCTCAAACTCCCCTCCCATCCAGGCTGCCACATGACATTGAGCAGAGTTCCCTGTGCTACACAGTAGGTCCTTGTTGGTTATCTATTTTAAATACAGTAGTGTGTACATGTCCATCCCAAACTCCCAATCTGTCCTTTACCCCCATCCTTCTCCACTGGCCATAAATTCTGTAAATCTGTGAGCCTGTTTCTGTTTTGTAAATAAGTTCATTTATACCATTTCTTTTTATTAGTAGATTTATTAATAAATTCTGCATGTAAGCAATATTTCTTGGCAAAGAGATTTTGAAGATGCAATAAAGGTTACCGAGCTTTTAAATTTATTTTTAAAGCTTTTTGTAAAATTTCATTGCTTGTAAGTTTTTTGTTGCACTGCATGGCATATGAGATCTTAGTTTCCTGACAAGCTTGTGCTTGCGCTCAGTTACTCAGATGTGTCCAACTCTGCAATCTCATGGACTGTAGCCTGCCAGGCTCCTCTGTCCATGGAATTCCCAAGGGAGAATACTGGAGCGAGTTGTTTTTCCTCCTCCGGGGAATCATCTTCCTGACCCTGGGATGGGACCTGTGTTTCTTGCATCTCTTGCATTGGCAGGCAGTTTCTGTACCATGAGCCAGTGGAGAAGCCCCGGGATCATCTTACAATGGGAAAGTTATCTTCGATATCTGGGTGGGCCCAATCGAATCCCTGGACCCCTTGTAGACAGGGAAATCTCCAGTTTGAACTGGAGCGATGCAGCAGAGGTGTGTGGAGTTTTGTCATAACTTCATATCCACTTGTTTATGACAAAGTTGTTAAGAATGAATTTCCTTTTGATAATAAAATTATATTGTGATATAAAAGTGACGTTGGGAGTCAAGATGTCATCATCCACACCTGTGTTTGTCACTAAGCACTCAATTCCTCAGGGTCCCTGCTGGGAGATTATTGATAAGAACATATGAAGAAGCAGCTGTGGTGAGGGGACACAGACCTTAAATACTGAGTTTGTGAGGACTCTTGGAGAGTGTTCCGCCTGGGCAGGCTACCCTTTGCTGATCTAAATAGCTCTCTGGAGATCCTGGGCATTAGCTCCTGACATAGCAATGGTTAGCACCATGCAGTGACTGGAAAAGAATACCATGCCTGTCAACCCAGCCCTGTTATTACCTAGCAACATGCTCTAGCAACAAGGGGCTTTTACCTTTGTAGACTCTTAGTGGGCTGAGCCATCTTTTCCTAGTACCAAATCATACTAGAGTATATCTCAACCAAATATGACCTTTATTCCTTTCATCTCCCCTTGCCTTGCACAACAGGATGATTAATAAGTCATTGATTTGGAGTATGTTATTTCTTTCTCAGCTTATTAAGAGACATTACCCCTATGCTATTGGCTTTTGTGAAATTAGCCCACTGCAACATGTAGCTAAATGCTGGCAACAACCTGACTGAACCTAAAGCTGGTTGGTTGCTCCTCAGTGTCTCCACTGCTGACACTTTTATTTCAGCAGAGTGAGACCAGTGTGGGTCTTCTGACCTACATGACTGTGAGATAACGGATTTCTGTTCTTTAAGTCTGTAATTTGTTGAGATAGCAGTGGAAGGCTAATATACTCAAAACTTAAAAAAAAATTAAATCCAAAGGTTAAGACGATACCAAATTCACATTTATATTATAAGATACTTTAAAATTGAACGTATTAATTCCATGAATTTGACTCATTTCATTATCTCAAGGATTGATTCTAAATCTTTTAGGACGCTTGTGTACTAAGCACTGAGAGTCTTCGCCATTTAGAACTAACAACAACCATCTTCCCAAGTCAATCTGGAGCAAACTCCTCATTTGGATGAAGTTGTAAGGACCAGAGATTTTGATCTATTCATGAGATTTGAAGTTATAAACCCTTAGGACATTTTCCCCACAGTCCAATCGTCTAGTCTGATCTCCTTTCATTAGCCTTGGAGCATCTTGGGACGCCAAGTCCTTGTCCTGTAAATAGGATTGATTTCACAATTGGTGTCCTCAAAATTCAAGATAAGCTCTTGCCTAATGAACCTTTGTTTCTGGATCAGAGCCGGTGAAACACAATGACTAGTCCAGTTACTGCACTACTTAATTTCATTCAACCAGTCTCTCTATGGCTCCATCCTGAGTTCTTTACCAGTTCTCTCTCATGTTAGACCATAGGACTTGTTTTTAAATAATGTCTAATTGGATTTTGGTGTCTGTCAAGGCTGCGACACTGTGCAGTTAAAGTTGTGTTAGTGACATAAATCATCACACTTACACGTTGGCACTGCTCCCTAACCTTCAACAATCATTATGATTTATGAGTTTTTAAAAAATAAATTATTTGGCTGCACCAGGTCTTGGTTATTCCATGTGCGATCTAGTTCCCCGACCAAGGTTTGAACCCAGACCTCCTGCACTGAGACTGTGGAGCCTTGGCCACTGGACCACCAGGGAGGGCTCAGTTTATGACTTTTAAAAATAGTCATCTAACACTGATACACAGAAGAAAATCTGGCATTTCACAAGAAAATTTGTATAGTATAAGAATATGCTTGTCTTATTTTCTTAATATAAGAAGTATTTTACATTTTGAAAAATAAAATTTAAATATAAATTCACCGGGAACATCTAAGTTTTTGTTTTAAAAGGAGGTAAACTTGGGGATCTTTCTAAAAAAGAAACTTACTGTGTTGGCCAAAATTTCGTTCAGGTTTTTCGGCAACATCTTATGAAAAAATCCAAATGAACCCAGTACACTAAATAAGTTAATCTGGCCCTTGTTGAAATACTACTGCTCAGTGCCATAGCAAATACAGTAGAATTAGAAGAAAACATCACAGCGCACAAATAGATATACATTGCTAAGTCACTTCAGTCGTGTCCGACTCTGTGCAGCTCCATAGACGGCAGCCCACCAGGCTCCCCTGTCCCTGGGATTCTCCAGGCAAGAACACTAGCGTGGGTTGCCATTTCCTTCTCCAATGCATGAAAGCAAAAGGTGAAAGTGAAGTCGCTCAGTCATGTCCGACTTAGCGACCCCATGACTGCAGCCTACCAGGCTCCTCCATCCATGGGATTTTCCAGGCAAGAGTACTGGAGTGGAGTGCCTACATATATATATATACATATACATATAAACATATATATGTACATATATACATGTATATACATATATATATATAAAACATGTACAAAACAACCAGAGCATATTTAAATATTTTAGAAATAATTTTAGAAACTATATCTAGATGTGAAAGGAAAACCAAAGAAGTGAGAATCTGTGCCAAAGACAGTTAGTTAAGGGAAAGTAGGACAGCTCAGACGGTAAAGCGTCTGTCTGCAATGCAGGAGATCCAGGATCGATCCCTGGATTGGGAAGATCCCCTGGAGAAGGAAATGGCAGCCCACTCCAGTATTCTTGCCTGGAAAATCTCTTGGACACCACCAAGCCTAGTAGGTTACCGTCCATGTGGTCGCAAAGAGTCGGACATGACTGAATGACTTCGCTTCACTTTACTTCAGGACATCTTGGAGATGTATGAAGGACTTAATGCATATAAAATGATATAGGAAAAGAGCAAGAACATACTAGATTTTTCTAGAAATACACACATTTAGTAATGATATTTTGTATTTCAGAATCTCCTATTATTTTTACTAACCGTAGGTCTTGAAAAATGTGTCATGCTGTTCAGAATAGTTATGATTCATCCAGCTCTCACATCTTCAATCTTCTTGTCAAAATGTCAATACTCAGAATAAATTATGAGTATATGCTAATGTGGCTAATAAATACATGAGGTACACAGGTGCACACAGTGAAAACAAAAATAGGTCTGCAAGAGAAAGGCAAGAGGAATAAAAAGGAGCAACTTGATAAATATTATCTGAAATTCCTCAGTTTTGCTAAAGATTTCCTGCCAGGAACCTAACATTTGGGAGAAAGAACCTTTAGAGAAGCAAAAATAGTCCTTAAACCCACATAATAGAAAAGGGGTACCCCAAAGGACAATAGCAATCCCATCTTCCAAGAAATCAGGTAACAATTATTAGCAGCGCCAAATCAATCCAGATGGCTTAAAATGACTAATTTGAATACGAAATATTAGGTAAATTGGCCATTGGTCAATTCGGTCATGAGACATTTTATGTTTAATGAGTGTGTTACCACTGCAGACAGGTAGATGAGCATGAGTCAGCCTCAAGAGAAAGGCAACGCTCTCAGGGCCCTGGCTATAAACTAAGATACTTGACTATGGGGTTCTGAGAAGTGAGAGGAAAACATGCACAGGTGTGTGTGTGTGTATTTTGGAATTGATTGACAAAGTGTGTGTTAGTTGCTCAGTTGTGTCCTAGTCATGAGACATTTTATGTTTAATGAGTGTGTTACCACTGCAGACAGGTAGATGAGCATGAGTCAGCCTCAAGAGAAAGGCAACGCTCTCAGGGCCCTGGCTATAAACTAAGATACTTGACTATGGGGTTCTGAGAAGTGAGAGGAAAACATGCACAGGTGTGTGTGTGTGTATTTTGGAATTGATTGACAAAGTGTGTGTTAGTTGCTCAGTTGTGTCCTACTCTTTGTGACACCATGGACTGTAGCCCACCAGGCTCCTCTGTCCATGGAATTCTCCAGGCAAGAATACTGGAGTGCGAAGCCATTCCCTTCTCCAGGGAGTCTTCCCAACCCGAAGGGCTTGTCCAAAAGAATGACAATGGAAACAGAATTGGCTTGGTCTTTCTTGATTCAAAGTCACAAATAAACCATAATGGAAAAGAATGTCTATGTGTCTATTACTGATTCACTTTGCTGTACAGTGGAAATTAGCATTGTAAATCAGCTATACTTTAATAAAAAGATAAAAAGATAAAGTCGTAGTAATGCTGTGGGAAGTGTCCTGAGGGACTTCAAGGGCATGATATGAAATATCCTGTTTGGAGGTTGTTATAAATTACACTCATATGAAGAAGCACCTGCTATGTGGGGATTACTGCACTGTCTGTACACATTGATACAGGCTCAGCACTTTTCAAAACGAGGGTGTCCTGTGTTGTAGGCAGGTTCTTTACTGTCTGAGCCACCAGGGAAGCCCTTGTCATCAGTGAGTCCCAAATCAAATAAGCACTTTCTTTCTTGACACTTAAAATCTACTTTAAAAAAGCTACAAATAATACATGCTAAGTAAAGAAAAATTTAAAAATTGAATGGACTTGAAAAACAGAATAAATACCATGTCATGACACCTCCAGATGTGCCTGATTTCGTTTTCATCCTTACAGTTTTCTTATTGGTTTTCTCACTGCAAAATTCTGAAAATATTTACCTAAGTGTTTTAAATAATTTTTTATGTTTATTTAACTTTTCATAATTGACTCTTCAGTTCCTTGGAATTCATTGCAGTGAGTTGTAAAAGAGATATGTATTTTCAAAAGAGGTAACTCATAATAAAGGTCTATTTATTTAGCAGCTCATCTTTATGCTACTAATCTGAATTCATATTTATCATGGACTAAATTCTTCTATTTCCAGATTTTCTTTCTGTTTTCTGGTTTTCTTTATTTGTTTATTCTGATGCCAGAAACTCATTATGCTTTAATTATCATTTATTTAAAACATGTTCCCACATCTCCTAGTGCAAGTTCTCTTTCATTGTTCTTTTTTTCTCTCTGATGTTTTCTAGGTTATTCTTTCTCATTTCTATTTCTAAATTAACTTTAAAATCCCTTTGAAAACTTAATTAGAATTGCATTAAATGTATAAACTAATTTAGAAAGTATTCTTATATTTTAAGTGCTGAATCCTCCAGTGCAGGGAGATGAGCCTTCTCTCTTTCTGCCTCTTTACCTGAAGCATATCCCTTGTTCAATCTGCTCTTAGTTAGTTCATATTTATTACTGCTGCTGTAAATGACTTCTTTGTATTTTCCAACAGGTAGACATTATATTGGAAAAAGTTTTTGTAAGTGTAGTTTATAAATGCAAGCTATTCAAATTTTATTTTCCTTTTCTAGATTTCCAAAATATTTTTTTGAAGTTCTGATTTAACAGTATTGTCATTTACAGCTAATTTAGTTGTGTGCAACTCTTTGCAGCCCCATGGACTGCAGCACACCAGGCTTCCCTGTCCATCACCAACTCCTGGAGCTTGCTCAAACTCAAGTCCATCAAGTCAGTAATGCCATCCAACCATCTCATCCTCTGCCGTCCCCTTCTCCTCCTGCCTTCGATGTTTCCCAGCATTAGGGTTTTTTTCTAAGGAGTCAATTCTTCACATCAGGTGTCCAAAGAGCTTCAACTTCAGCATCAGTTCTCTTAATGAATATTCAGAATTGATTTCCTTTAGGATTGACGGGTTTGATCTCCTTGTAGTCCAAAGGACTCTCAAGAGTCTTCTCCAACATTAAAGTTTAAAAACGTCAGTTCTTTGTTGCTCAGCTTTCTTTATGGTCCAGTTCTCACATCCATGACTACTGGAAAAACCGTAGTTTTGGCTACACGGACCTTTGTTGGCAAAGTAATGTCTCTGCTTTTTAATATGCTGTCTATATTGGTCATAGCTTTTTTTCCAAGGAAGAAGCATCTTTTAATTTCATGGCTGCAGTCACCATCTGCATTGGTTTTGGAACCCAAGAAAATAAAGTCTATCACTTTCTATCAAAGAGTTTTTCCTCTTATATATTCGTCTCCTCACTGTAAAATGTAAAATTTCCAGAACAATGATAAATAATGGAGATTGTAATGCTGTTGTTGGGGCCTCCATGGTGGCTCAATGGTAAAGAATCCAGCTGCCAGTGCAGGAGATGCAGGAGACGTGAGTTTGATCCTTGGGTTGGGAAGATCACTTGGAGAAGAAAATGTCAACTAACTCCAGTATTCTTGCCTGGAGAATCCCATGGACAGAGGAGCCTGTTGGGCTGCAGTGCATGGGGTCACACAGTGTCAGACATGACTGAACTGACTTTGCATGCACAAGCAGTCATGTACCTACCTCCTTAATCAAGATATAGAACACTTATATGCATTTTTATAATAAGCATTTTTGAGACTTCCTTAGTGGTCCAGTGGTTAAAAGTTTGCCTTTCAATGCAGGGGGTAGGGGTTCAAACCCCTGATTGAGGAACTAAGATCCTGCATGCCTCATGGCCAAACAAAACGAAACAGATCTTTTTGACCCAGGGATGGAATCCATGCTTCCTGTGTCTCTGTCTCCTGCATTGTCAAGTGAGTTCTTTACCACTGCACCAGCTGGAAAGCCATGTATATGTCTGGCTGGCTCATTTTGTTGTACAGTAGAAACTAATACAAGATTGTAAAGCAACTATACTCCATTAAAAATTAATTTTTTTTAAAAAAGATGACTGATCTCATGCACGTTTAGCTTTCTTCCTTAGAGTCTCTTACCTTGTTCCTCTCAAATGTCCTTAGGTCACCAAACGGTCTTCCCTCGTAACCCAGGAAATGACTTAATAGCTTGAGTATACCTAGACAGCATATTAAAAAGCAGAGGCTTTGCCAACAAAAGTCCGTCAAGGCTATGGTTTTTCCAGTAGTCATGTATGGATGTGAAAATTGGAATATAAGGAAAGCTTAGTGCTAAGAATTGATGCTTTTGAACTGTGGTGTTGAAGAAGACTCTTGAGAGTCCCTTGGACTGCAAATAGATCCAACCAGTCCATCCTGGTTGGATCAGGAAATCAGTCCTAAATATTCATTGGAATATTGACTGATGTTGAAGCTGAAACTCCAATACTTTGGCCACCCGATGGGAAGAGCTGACTCATTTGAAAAGACCCTGATGCTGGGAAAGATCGAAGGCAGGAGGAGAAGGAGACAACAGAGATGAGATTGTTGGATGGCATCACTGACTCAATGGACATGAGTTTGAGTGGATTCCGGGAATTTGGGATGGATAGGGAGGCCTGGCACTCTGAAGTTCACAGGATCGAAAAGAGTTGGACACGACTGAGTGACTGAACTGAACTGATACCACATCTGTGCTCTCAAACAGTAGAAAATCGTTCTTAATAAAATACAATTCCTTTGCTTGATACCTATTACGAGATCATTTAGGATTCCAAATGTAAGCTTCAGTCTAAGGTGCAACTTTATACAGAGCTTATAACCAGCATAGTGATGACTGACAGTCACACAAGTCTCATATGATATGTATACACACATTTTCTTGTTCTGACCTAGTTTTCCTGCTCTTCCTACTTCAGAAAACTCTGAGGACTCAACTAGTGAACCTTGTTGAGAACATATAAGTAGCTGCACTTGTACAAAAGTTGTCTCTGTCTGATACGCCTGGAAAAGTAACAGGGAAGTTCTCCTCGCATCCCAGACTCTGTAAGAGCAGTGGTTAACAGCAAGTGGAATGGTATTAGGCAAGTTGCTTAACCCCCTTTTACTTCAGTTTCCACGTCTGTAACGTGCAATGATATAAATAGTATCTATACCGTTGGCTTGTTGAATGGAGTAAAAAGATAATATGTGAGAAAGTGAAAAACAGTGCTGGCAGCTACTGGCCAGGTTGTGATGTTCCCAACGGAACATAAACTCACTCACAGAAGATAAGCAATGCTCAGACAAAGCCATCCGAGGTCTATGGTGGAAACAAGCCAAGACAAAATCAGGCAACCGTGCAATGACTGAACATCCCACTCTTCAGACGTGTACAGTGACTCCTTCTCTGATTCTGTCTTATCATTGTTTTCATTGATTTGTTTGTTTGTTCACTTGCCTCTGCTGGGTCTTTGTTGCTGCGTGGGCTTTTCTCTAGCTGCACCAAGCGGGAGCTTCTGTCTGGTTGCAGCATGCGGGCTTCTCATTGCAGTGGCTTCTCTTGTTTTGGAGCACAGGTCCCAGGGCACATGGGCTTCAATAGTTGTGGCACGTGGGCTCAGTATTTGCGACTACCAGGCTTGAGAGCACAGGCTCAATAGCTGTGGCACACAGGCTTAGTTGCTCTTCAGCTTATGGGATCTTCCTGGACCAGGGATCAAACCCATGTCTCCTGCATTGGCAGGTGGATTCTTCACCACTGGACCACCAGGGAAGCTATCTGTTTTCTAAAGTAAAAATCTTCCCTGCTATTTGAGCTGAAAATGTGCTCAAAAATACTTATTCTTGCTTTGACTCAGAGCTTCCTAAAGTGCTATGAAATGTGTCTTCCTGCTACTTCTTCATCAGTGATTACTGTCTCTAATCCTCTTTCCTCCAAGATAACTATTAAGACACCCTATCACCAAATTGTTCCCATTTGTAGATAAAATCCATTCCAGAACTGGCTCCCTCACTACCTTCCACCCCGCTGAAGATTAGCCAGAATAGATCCAAATCTACAAGAAGCTCCCACTTGCTCCCTCTTACTGAGGTGTCCCACAGTTCTTCGGCAGTGTATTTTCTCTTGCTGGACAAGCTGGACAAATGTAACTTTCCTCCAATAAGTGAATTTGTGCGTGTTGTATAGTGCCCTTTTGTCTACTCAGAGTCTGCTTTATTTCTTATAACACATTTAATTTGGCAGACTCCTGTTGTCAGACATCCAGACCCTCTATCTCATTAAGTTTCACAATTCCCAATAAAGCTACTTGGAGAATGTCCATAGTAAGCCAAAGAGACTTCTGGTTCTAAACAGTGCCTGGCTAACAGCCTCCATGCAGTGTTTTCCAACTCCTCATTGACAGCCCACAAAGTCATAGAAAAGCCAGCTACCAACTGAGACTGGCAACTCAACTCCATAATCTCAGAAGTGACACTAATTATAAAGCATATGGAGCAGGGCTAGGAGTAACCCACCATGCTTTAACTCACAGGACGCCCAGGACTGGCTCACAAATTAGATGACCTCTGAAACACAGAGATGAAGATGGTCTGTAGCCCTGGCTCACAGACCCATGCTCAGACCAACTGCAATATAAAGAAAGTGTTCTTTACCCCATCTGTGCTTCTCTGGGAGTCACCAAGAGTTTTGTTTCTCATCTCTGCCTGTCCCCAATCTACCATCTTTCTACATTCAGGTAAAGTGGAAAATCCCAGAAATCATTGGAGAGGACTAGGGGAAGATGTGAGGAAATAGTGAGTGAGGCAAGAGACTGGGGATGACGCATCCACCATAGGTGAGGAGTGAGAAGGAGCTTAGTAGCAGTGCATTCTGGGAGTTGTATTTTCTGTGTATTACATCAACTTGATGCAAAGAGCTGACTCATTGGAAAAGACCCTAGTGCTGGGGAAGGTTGAAGGCAAAAGGAGAAGAGGGTGGCATAGGATGAGATGGTTAGATAGAGTCGCGGACTCTATGGACATGAATTGAGCAAACTCTAGGAAATAGTAAAGGACAGAGGAGCCTGATGTGAGGCAGTCCACAGGGTGGCAAGCAGTTGGATAAGACTTAGCTACTGAGCAACAGTAACAATATTACATCAGCAGTAAGTAAGAAAATCCATCAGGACACAGGCAGAAAATGCTGGAACTTTATTTCTATTTTGTTTAAAATTTTACAAAGAAATTAAGCTAGTCAATAACAATCCATTAATGCTAGTCCATTAATTGTAACAAATGTACCATACAAGTGTATGATGTTAAGAACAGAGGAAACCATGTGTGGCATATGAGAATTATCTATTTTATCTTCTCAACTGTTCTTTAAATCTAAACTATCTATCATAAAGATAAAATCTATTAAGATACTTGAAAATAAAGATCTATTAATATTTACTGTATATACACATGTATTGCTCTACTTTGTGCTATATGTCAGATGGTTCTTGCCACCTCCATAAAGAAGAGAAAAGCAGGAGTTTTATAGCACAGAGGATTCATGGAGGTATATTAACTAGGTCGTTCATTTCCAGCGTTTGACAACATTGTAGTTTACACATGCCTAATTAAGTGGATATGTTGTTGATAACATCAGGTTTTATGTAAGCCAATCTTCCCAAGATGATGGGTTTAAAATATTCCTGCAAAGAAAATGTGAATTATGTGTAGTAGTAGTAATGTTAGCACAAGTGAGTAAGGAAACGGCAGAACGGACTCTGCTCTTATTCTGGTTTGGCTCTTTTTTTCTTAAAGTCACAAGACTAAAATCAGTGACCCTCAGGAAGACTATTTAAAATACTATCAATGATAAACTTTGTTCATTATCATCTATATCATTTCTAGAGATGAATTTTGTTCTATTCAGGCAAGAATACTGGAATGGGTTGCCATGCCCTCCTCCAAGGCATCTTCCCTACCCAGGGATTGACCCCAGGTCTCCCACACTGGAGGCATTTTCTTTATTGTCTGAGCCACCAAGGAAGCCCATTATGCCTTTAGTATTAGCTAATAAATATGAAACTATCATCATTATCAAGACATTTATGGATAAAAAATTTTTGTTAATCACAGATATGAAGACAAGCCTTTGCAACTTTTTCAATGATGTTTAAAGTCATGTAATATTCAATCTGAGACATCACAGAACTACACTAAGCATGCTTCTAGATATTTAGCATCCTCTTCTGAAGTTTTTTGATGTTAATAAAAGCAAAAATTATATGATGTTTTTCTGAAATATTAAAATTGCTAAAATATTAATTGAAAAATAAATGAGAAAGTAAAATACACCTATTCACTGAAGACACTGGTATAAACAACGTGAAGGAATATTACCAAAGATTTGAAGAAATGAGTATGAAAACAGATCACACATTTTAGGAGGTTATATTGTCATTAATCATAGAATGTTCTATATTCTGTTTTAGTAATGAATGAAATATTTCTTTCATTAGGAACATTTGAAAGATGATATATTTTCAGGATTAAGTAACTCTAACAAATATAATGTTTCATGGGGAAATTATACAAGTGTTATCACTGATGGAGTGACTATTGGAAGCTTGGTCAAGAAACAGTTCCAAGTGAAGTATACAAAGATGGCCTCTCCCTGGTAAACTAATTCACTGTGTTGTTGATAGGCAAGCTTTTGTGGCAAAGAAGTTATGTTGCAAGTAAATACACAAGAGGCTATAGATCTTCAATGTCACATATAGATATATAGATATAAAACAGAATGCCTTTTTTTTTTACTAAAACTGTTAAACTAAGTGAGATGTCAGTTACAAAAAGACAAATACTGTATGAGTCTACTTATATGAGGTACCCAAATTAGCAATATTTACAGAAACAGAAGGGAGAATGGTGGTTATAATGGCGCAGGGAGTGAGGAGGTTCTGTTTCATGGGAATGATGTGTCAGTTTGGGAAGATGAAAAAGCCCTGAAGATTTTAGTGACTTGAAGTGTGATGCTGAAAATCTTCCTAACCGTACAGTTGTTGCTGATCATAAAAGGTAAAGTTCATTAAAGAGTTGCTGCACGTGGAAGTGGCCCAGTTGTTTTTTTGCTCCAAATACACTTATCTGAGTTCTGATTTGGTAGATCTTTCTGAAGGAATAAAGTCTGTCCCAAAGGTAAAGTTGACATTTGGAAAATATGGAGCTATAACTAGAATCTCTTTAAAAGAAGCTAGTGGTACAGTGGGCTTCCCAGGTGGCACTAGTGGTAAAGAACCCACCTGCCAATGCAGGAGACATAATGAGATGTGGGTTTGATCCCTGGGTTGGAAAGATCCCCTGGAGGAGGACACAGCTACCCACTCCACTATTCTTGCATAGGAAATCTCATGGAAAGAGGAATCTGATGGGCTACAGTCCATGGGTGGCAAAGGGTTGGACATGGCTGAAGCAACTAAGCATAGCACACAGCACAATGGTACAGACAGTACATTTTGAAAGATATATGCAACAGTTATCTCTGAGTGGTAGGATTTCTCTTCTCTTTCTGCATGTTATTTTATATATATATATATATGGGAAAAAAAGCTATGTGTCATCTTCTAATATCACAAAATCAAATTATTTTTAATTCAATTGAATTGAATTGAAAAAACTTTTGGCCATAACATGTGGCATAGGGTTCATAGTTCCTGTCCAAGGATCAAACCAAGCCCCCTGCAGTGGAAGCACAGAGTCTTAACCACTGGACTGCCAGAGAAGTCCCTCAAGTTATTTTCTAAAACATGCTTGGCACATAGTTGGCACTCAGTAAGTGGGAGATCTTTTAAATGTAAAGAGAAAAAGGCCAACTGAAGCTCTCCTCTTCCCACTGGAATAAATAAAACCATGTAAGAAATGTCCAAGAAAGACAAAATGTTTTCCCTTGAATTTGTTCTGCATGAACTAGAGTCTCTAAGTGGCTGGATTCCCTGTGGTGAGCCTGGGCTCCTGATTGAATGAGACAGCAAATGTAAAACAATTCCTTAGACATCAGCTCAAGGCTTGGCTGCCCCTTTGCTTTTGGAGTGTCAGTGGATGAGCCACCTGCTAGGAGCTAGAATCATATCGAGCAAATTTTCTCACAAAAACACATTGTCTTCAAGGTTGGCTGTGGACTTCCCAGACAGCTTGTTGGTCCTAAAATGTTGAGTCGTTTGAAAATATTTGGCTAACACAGTGTACTGCCAGCCTCTTCCCATCAGAGGAAGGATAGTTGGGAGAGAACACTCTGCCTCGGTGATCCCACATCCCTGGGCTTACAGTCCTGAGGCCACTTGTCCTCCAAGATCAAGAACCCTGACAAGAGCTTCTCAGTTTCAAAGGGGACATCAACTATCACTTGTCTCCTTGTTTTGGTCAGTTCATTTGAAATGTAGCAAATATTGGGGTTTCTTTGTTGAGATGTCAGATTTCTTCTTACTTTTCCACCTGAAAGTTTTGATGTTCACTTTCTTCAGAAGGAAAGAAGCTTGGTGCTGTGGGTTTGAATCCATCCTCTGTTACTTACTAAACACCCTCAGCATCAATGTCTCCGTGTATAAAATAGGTCATAAGCCTGGATCTGAAACATATGAATGGAAAGCAGGAAAACATATAAAGCTCAGAGGCCAGTCTCTGATCGGTGCATGTTTTGTGTCTGACTCTTTGTGACCCCATGGACTGTAGCCCACCAGGCTCCTTTGTCCATGGGATTTTCCAGGCAAGAATGCTGGAATGGGTTGCCATTTCCTCCTCCAGGGGATGTTCTCTACCCAGGGGTCGAACCCATATCTCCTGTGCCGCCTGCACTGGCACTTAATACAGGCTAACTATTGTTGCTGTTTTATTAGTATTTGTGTTCATCATCATTATCTCTGGTCTTTCTGACCTTTCTCTCTTGGGAAGGTATATGTGATCTGAGTCCCAGGTCTACATTTGGGAACTGTTTACTGTTCACTGTTAATTCCCAGGAGTAATTAAAGTTATTGGTGATGCTTAAGTTTATGCATCATCTTCACTGGTCTACAGGATGCCCAGATAATTGGTTAAACATTAATTATGGGTATGTCTATGAGGATGTCTTTGGAGGAGATGAGCATTATTTTTTTTAAAGATTTTCTTTGATGTGGACTGTTTTTAAAACTTTTATTGAATTTGTTACAATATTGCTTCTGTTTCATGTTTTGGTATTTTGGCCCCAAAGCACCTGGGATCTTCATTTCCCAACCAGGTTTGAACCCACAGCCCTTGCACTGGTAGGCAGAGTCTTTGCCACTGGACTGCCAGGTAAGTCCTGAGATGAGCAGTAGAAAGGACAGACTGAAAAGAGCAGAGGGTCCTCCCTAAGGTGGGTGGGCACCATCCAATCTGTTGAGAATCTGAATAAAACAAAAAGGTAGAGAGAGGAGGGAGTCACTATCTGCCTCACTGAGCTGGAACATCCATCTCCTCTGCCCTTGGATCTGAACTTACATCACAGGCTCTCCTGGTTCCTAGACCTTCAGACAGACCAGAACTATACCACTACCCAGGTCGTGTATCTATCCAGCTTGCAGATGGCAGATCATGGAGCTTCTCAGCCTCCATAACATGTAAGTGAATTCCTTATAACAATTTATAATGTATACAATTTTTACATACATATCTATACCTATACCTATCTATATCTATACCCCTCCTATCGGTTCTGTTTTTCTAGAGAACTGAATACACTAACATTAAAGCTCAGAGGCACCACCTCAATGATTAGACAGTACAGGTGGGCTGTTGTTTAGCCTCTAAGTTAGTCTGACTCTTTGTGACCCCATGGACTGGACTGTAGCCCACCAGGCTCCTCTGTCTATGGGATTCTCCAGACAAGAATACAGGAGTGGGTTGCCATTTCCTCTTCCAGGGGATCTTCCCCACCCAGGGATTGAACCTGTGTCTCTTGGGTCATCTACATAGGCAGGTGCATTCTTTACCACTGAGCCACATGGAAAGCACACTACACTTGACCCTAGCGAAAAGGCTGACAGTGACACCCTAGACTTGGGTCATTTTCTGAAGTATTTGTGTCTTGCTACAGATACCCCAAAGGAGAGTGGGGCAAAGAAATAGCTGTGACCTGGGCTTGCTGGCTACAGCAGGCCAGGGTTTTGGACTGGAGAGGTATGATACAGCTTGGTGTGTCTTTAGAAAGGGAAGCAAGGGCCGTGTGAGTGCCAGTGAAGACAGCCACAGTCTTCTTAGAGCCCAGGTGACGGCACAGCGAGAGGGGTGTCCTAGCTCCCAGCACCCTCTACTCCATGTGGGGCCATTTCCCTCCCCCTCAGGCTCCAGCTGTCATTCCCACACTTATGCCTTACTGTGCTGTCTGCTTCCAATCAGGAATGACCTTTTGGGGGCAAAATTATTTTGTGTTCTCTTAGTTAGATCATCAAAATATTTTAGTTGACATAATATTCTCTGAGGCATTATTCTTTTAAAGGGTTGAAAGATTATTTTCTTAAAATAATGGATTTTTTTTAGTACAAAATGCATGCACATTGTAGAATATTTGGACAACAGAAATGAAGAAGGAAAAGAAAACTACCCATAGCTCTAGGAGCCAGAGAAAAGCCTGGCTTTTTCTGCTGGTACTGCACACATCATAAGACCATTTAAATGCTCAAAAGCATGATGATTTTCCGACTGGATCTTTTCCTCATTCAGTACCGTCTTCCTTCTCCAGTCTACTTCCACCAACTTTATCCTGATGGTGCTTTTGGATGTGTCCCTTTGTGTCCATCCTGTTTCTCTAACATCATCATTGTCAAGTGTTGCTGGTTTTTTTTTGGTTTGTTTAAAGTATGGAGGTTTATAGTATACATAAGGGTTCAGTGTGTCACCCAGGTGGCACCATGGTGAGGAATCTGCCTGCCAGTGCAGGAGATGCAAGAGATACAGGTTTGATCCCTGGATGGGGAAGACCACCTGGATGAAAGAATGGCAACCCTCTCCAGTATTCTTGCCTGGAGAATCCCATGGACAGTGGAGCCTGGTGGGCCACAGTCCGCAGGATCACAAAGAGTTGGACACAACTGAGTGCACACATACAACACTTCAGTGTTCAGGGTAGCAGTCAGGGGTTCAAGGATTTGAAAGTAAATAAAAAATATTCAGTTGCAAAGAACAGAAACCCATTCCCAGAAGCCCAGGTGAAGCAAAACCATCTTACAGGGCAGCACCCAAGACTCAGTTGCTGGAGGGACAGAGGGGCCCTGGTGTGGGAGGGGAGGCTCTTCTCTGAACTCTCATTCGGGCACCTCCCGGCTTTGCAGGTCGGCTCCTCTCTGTGCACCACTGCTTTCTAGCTACTTACACAATCAGTTGTTAACTTCAAGGCTGTTCTCACCCAGGAGAAGGACTCATGATCCACCACCCAGTTCCTTCCTCCTCTCTGTTTTGTCTCCTATTTATTTGGCCAGTGGCTCAGGCACCTGTGACAGGAATGGAGATGGGAGCGGCTGCACTCCAGGAACAAGGATGAGATGGCTTCTCTAAGAAGCAGGCAAGAGCTGACACTTCCACTCTAAGGTATCCACAGTGAGTGTGGGAGAGAGAGGGAGCAGGTAAAATCAGCACTTCCAAGAGAACCACTTTCCTCCAATCATCACCAGTTTGGTGTAGATGATCTTATTTGCATGCTCAGTTGCTCAGTCATGTCCAACTCTTTGCAGCCCCAAGGACTTTAGCCCACCAGGCTCCTCTGTTCATGAGATTCTTCAGGCAAGAATACTGGAGTGGGTTGCCACTTCCTGCTCCAAAGATCTTTCTGACCTAGAAATCGAACTCCCGTTTCTTGGTCTCCTACATTGGCAGGTGGATTCTTTACCTAGTGCCACCTGGGAAGCCCCACGGGTAATCTTATTAACAAAGCAGAAATAGAGACATAAGTGTAGAGAACAAATGTATAGACACTGAGGGGGGAGAGGGATGGGGTGGGAAGATTTGGGAAGATTAGGATTGACATGTATGCACCGTTGATACTATGTACAAAATAGATAACTAATGAGAAACTAGTATATAGCACAGGGAACTCTATTCAGTGTTCTCTGGTGACATAAAAGTGAAGAAAACCCCAAAAAGA
Source organism: Madoqua kirkii (assembly GCA_006408675.1). Taxonomy (NCBI): domain Eukaryota; kingdom Metazoa; phylum Chordata; class Mammalia; order Artiodactyla; family Bovidae; genus Madoqua; species Madoqua kirkii. Next base: position 8,751 of record SJYC01001898.1, on the reverse strand, counting down.
GGATGTATATGGATACATAATACAGGTACACTTTGCTGTACAATAGAAAATAGCAAAACATTGTATAACAGCTTTGTTCTGTGTTTTCCAAGTCTTCTGTAAATATGTTATCATACTTTCATAATTCAAAAAATACAAAACTTTGTACAGTAACTCTACTCCAATAAAGATTAAAAAATAAAAATTACTTGGTTTGCTCAGCAAAAAACAAACAACAAAACAAAATAAATATCATTGATTTTGTACAGTGTCACTGACTCTCTTGGGGCAGCTAACATCTGGTTCCACCTTGAACACCTTTATTGCCCCAGCATTTATCACACATTTTAATTTTATCTTTGCATTCTGTTCTTCCCATTAGAGGTGGTGAACTCCCTCAAGGCATAAAATATTCTATTTATCTTTGCACCACCACTCATTTTCCAGGAGCTAGCACTTGATGGCCTCCAAATAAATGTTTGTGGAAGTGATGCTGAAACAGTAGGAATGAAGAAGGAAATGAGAGAAGGAATACAAGCTGTTAGGACTTCCATCCCATGGACAGTGGAGCCTGGTGGGCCACAGTCCGCAGGATCACAAAGAGTTGGACACAACTGAGTGCACACATACAACACTTCAGTGTTCAGGGTAGCAGTCAGGGGTTCAAGGATTTGAAAGTAAATAAAAAATATTCAGTTGCAAAGAACAGAAACCCATTCCCAGAAGCCCAGGTGAAGCAAAACCATCTTACAGGGCAGCACCCAAGACTCAGTTGCTGGAGGGACAGAGGGGCCCTGGTGTGGGAGGGGAGGCTCTTCTCTGAACTCTCATTCGGGCACCTCCCGGCTTTGCAGTCGGCTCCTCTCTGTGCACCACTGCTTTCTAGCTACTTACACAATCAGTTGTTAACTTCAAGGCTGTTCTCACCCAGGAGAAGGACTCATGATCCACCACCCAGTTCCTTCCTCCTCTCTGTTTTGTCTCCTATTTATTTGGCCAGTGGCTCAGGCACCTGTGACAGGAATGGAGATGGGAGCGGCTGCACTCCAGGAACAAGGATGAGATGGCTTCTCTAAGAAGCAGGCAAGAGCTGACACTTCCACTCTAAGGTATCCACAGTGAGTGTGGGAGAGAGAGGGAGCAGGTAAAATCAGCACTTCCAAGAGAACCACTTTCCTCCAATCATCACCAGTTTGGTGTAGATGATCTTATTTGCATGCTCAGTTGCTCAGTCATGTCCAACTCTTTGCAGCCCCAAGGACTTTAGCCCACCAGGCTCCTCTGTTCATGAGATTCTTCAGGCAAGAATACTGGAGTGGGTTGCCACTTCCTACTCCAAAGATCTTTCTGACCTAGAAATCGAACTCCCGTTTCTTGGTCTCCTACATTGGCAGGTGGATTCTTTACCTAGTGCCACCTGGGAAGCCCCACGGGTAATCTTATTAACAAAGCAGAAATAGAGACATAAGTGTAGAGAACAAATGTATAGACACTGAGGGGGGAGAGGGATGGGGTAGGAAGATTTGGGAAGATTAGGATTGACATGTATGCACCGTTGATACTATGTACAAAATAGATAACTAATGAGAAACTAGTATATAGCACAGGGAACTCTATTCAGTGTTCTCTGGTGACATAAAAGTGAAGAAAACCCCAAAAAGAGGATGTATATGGATACATAATACAGGTACACTTTGCTGTACAATAGAAAATAGCAAAACATTGTATAACAGCTTTGTTCTGTGTTTTCCAAGTCTTCTGTAAATATGTTATCATACTTTCATAATTCAAAAAATACAAAACTTTGTACAGTAACTCTACTCCAATAAAGATTAAAAAATAAAAATTACTTGGTTTGCTCAGCAAAAAACAAACACAAAACAAAATAAATATCATTGATTTTGTACAGTGTCACTGACTCTCTTGGGGCAGCTAACATCTGGTTCCACCTTGAACACCTTTATTGCCCCAGCATTTATCACACATTTTAATTTTATCTTTGCATTCTGTTCTTCCCATTAGAGGTGGTGAACTCCCTCAAGGCATAAAATATTCTATTTATCTTTGCACCACCACTCATTTTCCAGGAGCTAGCACTTGATGGCCTCCAAATAAATGTTTGTGGAAGTGATGCTGAAACAGTAGGAATGAAGAAGGAAATGAGAGAAGGAATACAAGCTGTTAGGACTTCCCGGGTGGTCCAGTGGTTAAAAATCCATCTGCCAATGCAGGAGATGTGGATTCAACCCCCAGAGAAGCCTGCACACTGCAACCAGGAGCGCACATGCTGCAATAAAGACAGCACTGTCTAGAGGGAAAGAGAAGAAATACAAGTTGTAAGGAATTTCAAAATAGATGGGGAACTTTCTCAAGTTAATAGGAACTCTCCTTGTTAGGTGAATAGTGGTTGGTATTGTTTGAAGGAATAAATGTTTGGGGTTAAAAGGAAAAACAGTTCTTTTGTTGCCTCGCTTTGCTGTGATTCTTTCCAACGGCTTTGAGCCTGATGTACACTGACAGAATGTGAGGGTTTTGAGTCCTACATGCTATTTTCCAAAAGGCATGACCCTGAACTTGAAGGCCACTGTGATGGCTCCAAGGCTGCCTGGGAAACTTGGTTGGGTTGAGCATCTGATTAGAGTGAATTCCCTTTTTCTTTTGTGGTTAGGTGCCGTGAATACTTGGCAAGCTGGAGAGCAAAGAAAACTAAACATGTCCCCAGTGAGTGAGCAGGAAAGCTTGAGAACTTAGCAGAATTTCCACCCCTGCAGGTTCTATAGATACAGGCTTTAAAATTTGGATGTTATTTTTTGAAACGACCACAGAGACTTGGCAGAGAGTCCAAGAATGATAATTGGAGGACTGGGTCATGTAAAATGCTAGTGGGAGTTAGAGGAGGACCTTGTTCACTTTTATCGACCATGTGGTATTCATCAGGGATCCCCAGATAACAAGATACCTGTACCTCCTTTTGACTCTACTAGGCATTCTCTGTGACATTTCATATCAGACACCTAAAGAAACAGCACTATGCTGTAACAGTAAGAGTAAAATGAGGTGAAGACATTGCTTAAGAGATTTGTATCATCCTTTCCTGGCTGGTTTTAAAATTATCATACTCTAGGGAATGTCCCTGGTGGTCCAGTGGTTAAGAATCTGCCTTTCAATGCAGTGGACATGGGTTTGATCCCTGATCAGGGAAATAAGATCCCACATGACAAGAGGCAGCTAAGCCCCAGAGCCACAGCTAGAGAGAAACCTGAGTGCTATAACTAAGACCCAACTTGGCCAGAAATACATACATACATACATAAATAGTAAAACAATAAAATCTCAGTTAGTAATTTCCTTTTTTTTACTTTATATATATTAAAAATTTTTTACTTTATATATATATATATATAGTTTATTGCTTGCCAACTATACTAAATGAAACATAAGAGCATGAACACATTGCATTTCAAAGACTTAGTATGATTTTTTAAATCTCATTAATAATTTTTATATTAATTACAGGTTGAAACAACAACATTTTGGATTTTAGTGGGAGACATTATAATTTTTCCTGTTTCCCTTTGACTTTTTTTCCAACTTTCTATTGTGTATTAGACTTTTTTTTCCAACTTTCTATTGTATATTAGAGTAGAATTGATTAACAACGTTGTGATAGTTTCAGGTGAACAACAAAGGACTCAGCCATACATAAATATGTATTCATTCTCCCTCAAACTCCTATCCCATCCTGACTGCCACGTGACATTGGCCAGAGTTCCATGTGCAGTATACCGTAGGTCCTCCGTGGTTGTGCTCTGTGCCTAGTCGCTCAGTTGTGTCCGACTGTTTGCGACCTCATGGACTATGGCCCACCAGGCTCCTCTGTCCGTGGGGATTCTCCAGGCAAGAATACTGAAGTGGGTTGCCATGCCCTCCTCCAGGGGCTCTTCCCAACCCAGGGATTGAACCCAGGTCTCCCGCATTGCTGGCAGATTCTTTACCAGCAGAGCCACCAGGAAAGTTCTTGTTGGTTATCCATTTAAAATATAGCAATGTATACATGCTGATCCCAAACTCCCTAACTCTCCCTCCTCCCCACCCTTCCCTGCTGGTAGCCAGAAGTTCATTCTCTAAGTCTGTGAGTATTTTTTGGTTGTTTGTTTTATAAATAAGTTCATTTGTGTCATTCCTTTCTAGATTCCGCATATAGGCAGTATCATACTGCATTTCTCTTTCTCTGTCTGACTTCACTTAGTATGACAATCTCTGGGTGCATCCATGTTACTGCAAATAGTTGCCATTTATTTTTGAAACCCATCCAACCATCTCAGTGCCATCTCCATCTTCTTAATTCTCTTAGGTTTTTCTCCATCCATCCCTGCAATGTGTCTTGTCATCTTTGTTTTCTAATTGCCTGGACTAACATTCCCATTATGAAACTGTGCCTAGACTAGCCTTGTTTAAATGTTTTTCAAGTTCCAGAATTATCTTCTCTGCCCCATTTTACCCTCATGAGACCCCCTGTTCCTCAGGTTACCTCATCTTAGTTAGGTATTAGGAGGTATTAATATTACTATAAATGAACTAGTACCCCAGTAAACATGCAAGACCAGTAGATGACTGATCTACACTCTCAACTAGTGTATGATGTTTGAAATGAGACCATGTAGGAACCTCTGTGAATCTCTGCTGCTGCTGCTGCTGCTGCTGCTAAGTCGCTTCAGTCATATCCAACTCTGTGTGACCCCATAGACAGCAGCCCACCAGGCTCCCCTGTCCCTGGAATTCTCCAGGCAAGAACACTGGAGTGCGTTGCCATTCCCTTCTCCAATGCATGAAAGAGAAAAGTGAAAATGAAGTAGCTAAGTCGTGCCCGACTCTTATCGATCCCATGGACTGCAGCCCACCAGGCTCCTCTGTCCATGGGATTTTCCAGGCAAGAGTACTGGAGTGGGGTGCCATTGCCTTCTCCTGTGAATCTTTAGTTGGCAGAAAAACCAATAAAGATGGAGGGAATACATCAGGCCGCACCCTATGTTTCAGATTTTTGAAATAAAGGTCTTTTCTGTACTGCTTAAAATTATACCATGAGGACGATCACTATCCTTTCTCAGTGCATGGTTTGGTGTGAACATAAATTAATTTCAAATTAAAACTGCAATTCTCCTTTGGTTTCAACAATTACTTCCAAAATGGCTTGGGTCTCACTGCTTTGAGAACCATTATTTCTTTCTTTGAATCTTTAGTTGGCAGAAAAACCAGTAAAGATGGAGGGAATACATCAGGCCGCACCCTATGTTTCAGATTTTTGAAATAAAGGTCTTTTCTGTACTGCTTAAAATTATACCATGAGGACGATCACTATCCTTTCTCAGTGCATGGTTTGGTGTGAACATAAATTAATTTCAAATTAAAACTGCAATTCTCCTTTGGTTTCAACAATTACTTCCAAAATGGCTTGGGTCTCACTGCTTTGAGAACCATTATTTCTTTCTTTGGTAACTGAAGTTCAACAGACTAACCTTTGCATATTCAAAGACTCAGTTCCCTAAACAAACTGACACTTTTCTCCAACAGCGCTCGCGTGGTCTGTTCTTTAAATAAGACGACATCTGCCAGACAGCAATTTCCTTGCTAATTAACGAATTCATTTTCAGTTTAAGGACATTATTTATATGCCTCTCTGTTCTACTACTCTCTATATCCTATTAGTTTGGGTATGATAAGTCGCTTTAGCCATGTCCAGCTCTTTGTGACCCCGAGGACTGTAGCCCGCCAGGCTCCTCTGTCCATGGGATTCTCCAGGCAAGAATACAGGAGTGAGTTGCCATGCCCTTCTCCAGGGGATCTTCCAGATCCAGGGATCGAACCCAAGTCTCTTATGTCTCCTGCTTTGGCAGGAGGGTTCTTTACCACTAGCGCCACCGTTAGGTTACTGTTTATTAATTTATTGTTTTCAATTTGATTCTACCCTCACAACTTTTTGAACATTAATACATCTCTCAGATAATTTCTCAAAATTCATAGATGAATTTTTTTTCATGAAGAGATAATTGCCTTTCAAATATCTAAATGTGTTCTTTCTATTTCTTCACATGCAGTTTAAGTAACAAAGCTTTTGGGAAAGGATCAAGTTGGCCAAAGAGTCAGAAAGAGCTTTTTGATATTTAAATCATGCCAGACCTCTGTAATATGTTTGTTGAACTCCCAAAGACTATCTGGTTTTATTCACTAGCTCTTCAGAATCTAGAAACCCCAAAGAGTTGTTTTTTATAACCATATCCAACAAGTTAAACAATTATTATTCAGTTCTGCATTTCCTGTCAAGGTGCATAGCAAATGTTTTACAGCTGATGTTTTAATTGAGTTGATCCACAGTCAGGAAGTGGCATGCCATTCACAGACATTTTAAAGCTATTTATTTGTGATGGCTGTCATTAACTGCACTCACTCAGATGTGTTTTGAGGAGACATTTCAGCTGCAAAGATTGTAGGTTTCTAGTCTCCTTGAAGTTGGTGCTAACGGAGCCCTGATGGGAGGCTTTGATGGGGCTAAACGACATCTCCTCATCATTGATTTGATGTGAACACCTGGACCATGACTACACAATGTGGAAATGGCTTATAATTGATTTGTCTAGTGCTGTGTAAGTCTAGCAAACTGCTGCATGTATTTAGGCTCACTACCTCTCTGTGAATTAATTTTGATTTTTAGCATTGCTCAGACATGGAACTTTCATCTTAACCCACAGAGAATTTAACACTTTGAATAACAAAGCAAGTTCTTTGGTGCTGTTCTCTACTATTGCAGTGTTGCTAGGTGACAATACATGTCTTCATAATTTCTCCATGTATGTGGAGTAACGTGGCAGACACACAGAACAACTTTCAGAAACCTTAGAAGAGCATACTTCTTGAATCATATCATTTGAGATTCAGAAGTAAACAAACAACTTTTGGTTTCCTAAAACAGACCATTATGTGTTATGCTAAGCACTTTACATGTAGTATTCCATTTAATCAAACCTGCCAATCCCAAAGGAAATCAATCCTAAATATTCATTGGAAGGACTGATGCTGAAGCTGAAGCACCAATCCTTTGACCACCTGGTACAAAGAGTCAACTCTTTGGAAAAGTCTCTGATGCTGGGTAAGACTGATGGCAATAGGGCTGGCAGAGGATGAGATGGTTGGATGGCATCACTGAAATGGACATGAATTTGAACAAACTTTGGGAGATGGTGAAGGACAGGGGAGCCCGGTGTGCTGCAGTCCATGGGGTTGCAAGGAGTCGGAAAAGACTTAGCAGCTGAATAACTGTAGCAACAAATTCCATTTAATTGATTCATTCTTATGAGGAAAGAAATAAAGTATCTGCTTTAGAGATTGGGGTATTAAAGCCCAGAGAAGTTAAATGACTTCCCAAAGAAATCGACAGTGGAGCCCAGGTCTGAACAGAGGGTTCAGGTTGACAAACTGGGCTCCTAATCATTACACTATCTGGTCCAAGTATAAGGTAGAGAACCTAATGAGCTGGGGTAGAGTCATAGGAAAAGACACTAGCTGTGATGAAAAGGTATAGGGTGTCTTTAAAAAGGCAACATGGAAAGGAACTGTGGTCCATCCAGGCAATGGACAGTTATTCAAAGCCAAAGAGAAATGAGCCACGAAAAAGACATGGAAGAATATTCATTAAATGCATATAACTCAGTGAAAAAAGCCAGTGTGAAAAGATTGTATGCTGTATGATTCCAAACATATGATATTCTGGAAAAGGCAAAACTATGGAGACAAGAAAAAGGTCATTGGTTGCTAGGGACTGGGGGAGGAATGAATAACTGGATTATAGAGGATATTTAAGGCAGTGGAAGTAGTCCAAATAAGACAATAATGGTGGATATCCACATTTGTCAAAATGCATAGAATGTGCATCAAGAATGAAGCTAAAATGTAAACCTTAAGGGCTTCCTTCATGGCTCAGATAGTCAAGAATCTGCCTGAAGTGTGGGAGACCTGGGTTCAATCTCTGGGTCAGGAAGAAAACCGTAGCTGATAAAGATATATCAGTGTAGATTCCTTGATTTTAACAAATGTACCATTTAGTATGATGTTGATAGTTAGGGAGGCTGTGCGGGTGTGGACTATTTGAAAACTCTACTTTCTCACTAACTTTACTGTGAACTTAACACTGCTGTAAAAATGAAAGTTTAGTACAAGGCCTGGTACTCACTAGGATTCTATAAGATTTTGTTACATAACAGCAAAAAAAAAGGCAACAGGGTGAGGCAAAAATTCAAGAATGAGATGAACAAGAAGATATATAAATCTAGGGATGTTTGTGTAGCGTGGGGAATATATAGAATCTAAATACATATATTGAAAGTTATTACAATATTATTGTAATAACATATAGTCAATATATTATGATAATATAGAATTATTACAATAATATTGAATAACTTTGTGTGGTGACCAGTGGTAACTATAGACTCATTGTGGTGATTATAACATATAAAAATATTTAATCACTATGTTATACACCGAACGCTAATATAATATTGCAAATCAATTAGACATCAGTTTGTTTTAAAAAAAAGGAGGGCTAGAAGGTATAATCTGGAAGAATTGTAATATTATATATTTTAATATATATATAATAATGTAATTATATGATATTATATTATAATATAAGGGACTTAATTTCCTATATTATTTTGGGATTCCCTGGTGGCTCACACGGTAAAGAATCTGTCTGCAATGTGGGAGACCTGGGTTTGA
>SJYC01001896.1:0-12780 GCA_006408675.1 Madoqua kirkii | reverse complement strand
TTTTATTATATACAGTATAACTATAAATTGTGTATTATATGTAACATTATATATAATATATACATATAATATGATATAACATTATATCAGATATAATATCACATATAATAAAGAAGGACAGGGAAGCCTGGTGTGCTGCAATACATGGGGTCACAAAGAGTTGGACATGACTTAGCAACAAAACAGCAACAATATATATGTAAGTATACATATATATGTATATATATAAAAGGGGTTTTCATCCTAAAAACCATTGGATAAATATTCTAGATGAGTGATTTCCACTTTTCAATTTCTGAACAGTTGATATGAGCACCCAAGTGAAAACGACCAAGTGATTGACTAAAAGTCTAAGCAAACGGTATGATTTGTGGAAGAGATATCTTTTTAAAATGTTTCCAGAGCCAAATAAATGAATACAACCAAAACCAACATTCAGAATCCTCCCCAAATACTGCTTTATCATGAGTTGACCGCCTTCTCTCTCTTCTTCCCCGGAACTGCTCCCATCCTACAGCTTGCTCTCCCAATAACTGTCCTGGACAGCTACCCTTACCCTCTGTCCTCTGTCCGTTGCCAGCGATGGCATGAACTTTGCTCTAAGGCAGACCCTATGTGAAGTCAACTTTTAAGGACAGTCAAAAATAACCTTCGAAACATGTATACAATCATATGGGAGATGAAGCACCAGTCTATGTTCAATACAGGATACAGGATGCTTGGGGCCGGTATACGGGATGAACCGGGGGAATGGGTAGGGAAGGGAGGTGGGAGGGGGCTTTAACATGGGGAGATCGTCTACACCTGTGGCTGATTCATGTCAATGTATGGCAGAACCAATACAGTACTGTGAAATGGAATAAGCATTAAACAAACAAAAAAAAAGAAGTAGCTATTCCTGATCCTGAACCTTAGAACAAAGAGGCAGACCCTATGTGAAGTCAGCTTTTAAGAACAGTCAAAAATAACCTTATAGGAAAATGGTTCACACGAAAAACGCTCTTTTCACGTAGATTTCAAGTGCATCCTCTTCTGTAAACATTCCTCTTCACTGCAACTAGAAGTGAGAGTCTTCTGTTTCACAGTCCTGTGGCAAGTGGCTTTTATTTTCCCTTACAGTATTTAGGATCGGTGAGGTCTTGAAGATCAGAGAGTAAATCATCTCTGACTACCACTTCCTACACCTCCTCTTTTCCATCCCAGCTAAAAAAGAAATGGTTTGGAATGAATTAATGAAACAGAATGGAACAAAGTGTCAAGTTGATCAGCTTTATTTATCATGGGCTACCTGCATACCGCTTTGGTGAAAAAAATATTTTTCTGCTGGATCTCGTCATCAGTCACAATACAAGGAACTGGCCTTGTGGTCTGATACTGTAATTTTTCCTCTCTGGAGAATATAAAACAATCATCGAACTTAACTCCCCCTCTCCTTTCCCCTCCTCCTTCTTCTCTCCTTCCTCCTTTCCCTTTCTCTTGGGAATCCCAGATAAAATACAGGGAAATAGATTACATTTTAATGTAAAATTACAAATAACTTTTGTGTGTAAGCTGAATATTACATAAGACATACTTACACTAAACAGTATTTATTGTTTGGGCTTTCCAGGTGGCACTAGTGAAAAGAACCTGCCTGCCAACTCAGGAGACGTAAAAGACACAGGTTCAATCCCTGGGTTGGGGAGATCCCCTGGAGAAGGGAATGGTAACCCACTCTGGTATTCTTGCCTGGAGAATCCCATGGAAAGAGGAGCCTGGTGGGCTCCAGTCCATGGGGTCTCACAGAGTCAGAAATGACTGAAGCAACTTAGCATGCATGCACGCATTTATTGTTCATCTGAAAATCAATTTAGCTAGGCATCTTCTGTTTTTATTTGCTAAATCCTGCAAACCTACCTCTTTCAATTTTTCTTAGTATCCACAAGCAGAGGAAAAAGGGAAATTATGTGGAAATCCTACAGCCTTTGGCCCTATTATCAAAGTCCCAGGCTTACCATATTCTACAAATTTCTAGGGGAGGGAAAGCATACATTTTAAATAAAATTGGGCATCAGTATCCGGGGTCACCTCTTCCTGAGACTGAGATCAGAGCTCATTGCCTCATCATGTATCCAGATTTTAAGAGGAGGAAATGTGATCCAGCAGGAGAAGCCAGACAAGCATCATGTACTCTTAGGAAAGCTATGTGTCACCCCTTTTAGAGACTGTCAGTAGGAGAAATTCAATAGGGGCACACTTTCTTCACAGTTAGCTTTTCCCCAGGTACTCTGTGAGTTGGCATCAGCAAGAATTTGGAAGATTTAGAATTATGGTACCATGGCCACCTTGAGGATGGAATTGAATTTTTTCTTTTTCCTTTCCCGTTGCAGTAACAGTCTTGTCTTCAACAGGAGAAAAACTGAGTCTCTTCACAGCACCAAGTTTTCTTATTTTAAAACAATGTGCATTTTTAAAAGATTTTTTAATTAATTTATTTTTAATTGAAGGATAATTGCATTACAATATTGGTTTGATTTTCTGTCACACATCAATATGAATTAACCATAGGTAACCTGGAGAATCCCAGGGATGGGAGAGCCTGGTGGGCTGCCATCTATGGGGTCGCACAGAGTCAGACACGACTGAGCGACTTCACTTTCACTTTTCACTGTCATGCATTAGAGAAGGAAATGGTAACCCACTCCAGTGTTCTTGCCTGGAGAATCCCAGGGACGGTGGAGCCTGGTGCATCTATGGGGTTGACAGAATCGGACATGACTGAAGCAACTTAGCAGCAGCCACATACGTAAAGAAAAAGATTGCTAAAAGACATGCAGCTTTAGGACTCTGTCTAACTTTAATCAGCTAGGGAGCAACATTTTCTTTCTGTGAAGCAGAGAGAGCAGAAAGGAGTCACGGAGTCCAAGGCTCCCAGTTTGCCCCTGCTGCTCACTAGCTGTGTGATCCACAACAGACCACTCAGCATCTCTGATCCCTGAAATCCAGGGCATATGAAATTCTTCAGATTTTTTCCTGGTTGCAGTCCTAGGAGTCTAAAATGATCCGAAAACATTAGCAGCCGGTCTCTATGAAATTTTTCCTTCCAAAATGCTAGATTCACAGTTTGTCCTATCTCACTCTGTGTCTCTCCCTTTCACGCTGTATAGTCAACAGTCAGGGAAAATTTGGCCTGTGGAAAGCCCTAAAAATAGCAACAGCCAAAAAGTCAACGTGGAGCCCGCTCGGCTCCACTGGGCCCAGATCCTGCCAAATACTTGTCATCAAGTCACCAGCGTGACATGGGAAGGAATCAATGTTCAGGCGGCGGTGGCCCAGACTTGTGACTTGTGTCATTAACCTCCCCAGAGGGCCTGAGCCAACAAGAAAGTTGCTCAGAGAGCCCCTAGAAAGTCAAGATACCTGCTAAAGCAAAAATGCCCACTGGGACAGTGGCCAGTGAACTACCTGGGTCCTGGCTGGGCTGAGAGCTGAATCCATGCCTGGCCATGCATTCTACATCCTGACCCCAGAAACCCTTGGTCCTATGGTAACCGAGAGGGCTCTTCGAAAGAACTCTGGGACTGGGCAATTTTATCAATTATGTGCCTGGTACCCAGTCCCGAGTACCACCCCAATTCTACAGGGAGGAGGGCTTCTGGTGACCCCAGACTCCAAACTTCCAAAAATCACTGTAATATGCTCTGCATTTTGGCCACTGACATCATTTACTAAATGTAGAATGGACTAAATCCTTACTAGGTGACTAACTCAAAACCAAAGTGGTTTCTGGTTATTGGTACCAAGCACCTGAAGTTCTATAGTCATCATTCCCAGCTTTATCACTAGTTAGACAATCCCCTGGAAATAAAATTGCCTATTTAGCTCTGTAGGCACTGTGGATGGTGACTGCAGCTATGAAATCAGATGATGTTTGCTTCTTGGCAGGAAATCTATGACAAACCTAGACAGTGTGTTGAAAAGCAGAGACATTACTCTACTGACAAAGATTCCATAGTCAAGGCTATGGTCTTCCCGGTAGTCACGTATGGTTGTGAGAACTGGACTGTAAAGAAAGCAGAGTGCCAAAGAATTGATGCCTTACATCTATGGGGTTGACAGAATCGGACATGACTGAAGCAACTTAGCAGCAGCCACATACGTAAAGAAAAAGATTGCTAAAAGACATGCAGCTTTAGGACTCTGTCTAACTTTAATCAGCTAGGGAGCAACATTTTCTTTCTGTGAAGCAGAGAGAGCAGAAAGGAGTCACGGAGTCCAAGGCTCCCAGTTTGCCCCTGCTGCTCACTAGCTGTGTGATCCACAACAGACCACTCAGCATCTCTGATCCCTGAAATCCAGGGCATATGAAATTCTTCAGATTTTTTCCTGGTTGCAGTCCTAGGAGTCTAAAATGATCCGAAAACATTAGCAGCCGGTCTCTATGAAATTTTTCCTTCCAAAATGCTAGATTCACAGTTTGTCCTATCTCACTCTGTGTCTCTCCCTTTCACGCTGTATAGTCAACAGTCAGGGAAAATTTGGCCTGTGGAAAGCCCTAAAAATAGCAACAGCCAAAAAGTCAACGTGGAGCCCGCTCGGCTCCACTGGGCCCAGATCCTGCCAAATACTTGTCATCAAGTCACCAGCGTGACATGGGAAGGAATCAATGTTCAGGCGGCGGTGGCCCAGACTTGTGACTTGTGTCATTAACCTCCCCAGAGGGCCTGAGCCAACAAGAAAGTTGCTCAGAGAGCCCCTAGAAAGTCAAGATACCTGCTAAAGCAAAAATGCCCACTGGGACAGTGGCCAGTGAACTACCTGGGTCCTGGCTGGGCTGAGAGCTGAATCCATGCCTGGCCATGCATTCTACATCCTGACCCCAGAAACCCTTGGTCCTATGGTAACCGAGAGGGCTCTTCGAAAGAACTCTGGGACTGGGCAATTTTATCAATTATGTGCCTGGTACCCAGTCCCGAGTACCACCCCAATTCTACAGGGAGGAGGGCTTCTGGTGACCCCAGACTCCAAACTTCCAAAAATCACTGTAATATGCTCTGCATTTTGCCACTGACATCATTTACTAAATGTAGAATGGACTAAATCCTTACTAGGTGACTAACTCAAAACCAAAGTGGTTTCTGGTTATTGGTACCAAGCACCTGAAGTTCTATAGTCATCATTCCCAGCTTTATCACTAGTTAGACAATCCCCTGGAAATAAAATTGCCTATTTAGCTTTGTAGGCACTGTGGATGGTGACTGCAGCTATGAAATCAGATGATGTTTGCTTCTTGGCAGGAAATCTATGACAAACCTAGACAGTGTGTTGAAAAGCAGAGACATTACTCTACTGACAAAGATTCCATAGTCAAGGCTATGGTCTTCCCGGTAGTCACGTATGGTTGTGAGAACTGGACTGTAAAGAAAGCAGAGTGCCAAAGAATTGATGCCTTCAAACTGCGGTGCTGGAGAAGACACCTGAGAGTCCCTTGGACAGTAAGAAGATCAAATCAGTCAATCTTAAGGGAAATCAACCCTGAATATTTATTGGAAGGACTGATGCTGAAGCTGAAACTCCAGTATTTTGGTCATCTGATGCCAACAGCTGGCTCATTGGAAAAGACCCTGATGCTGGGAAAGATTGAGGGCAGAAGGGGAACAGGGCATCAGAGGATGAGATGGCTGGATGGCATCACCAATGCAATGGACATGAACCTGGGCAAACTCCAGGAGATGGTGAGGGACAGAGAAGCCTGGTATGCTGCAGCCCATGGGATTGCAAAGAGTCAGACACAACTGGGCAACTGAACAACAACATTTAGCTCTATATGATGGTTTGCACATTCTTCTGAATTCAGTTTGAACAGAGTTCTCATGGAATAATTATCCTTTGAAATGCTGACTTTTATATATTACCCTAAATTCTTTGTATTGCATATCTTGAAGCTGATCTTACACATACAGCTGTTTCCTAGCACTGAAAAGCAGAATGTGAAATGCTTGGAAATGTGAGTTGTAATTTCCATTAGAAGATAAAAAAAAAAAAAATTTGTGTCCTGGGAGATAAGCCATCTGCAATGTAAATCACAAGGTTGCTGCATTTGGAAAGCCACACTGTGCAATTTCAGGAAAAGGAGGAAAATAATGTAGGTCTTTTTCTCATGAAGCTTGCAGTTAACAGCAGACTTTCACTTAGTTACTTTAAGTGTACTAACATATATCAAGTACCTGTGATCTGCTGGACTTCACATCAGGCATTGGAGGTTTACACATAAATAAATCATTAAAATGCAGTGTCTTAAGTGAAAGAATTGCTGTGAAAACAGTAGCAGTACTTAATCCAGTAGGTAATTCTATTGAGAACTTAATCCTTTGAAGTAATTCTAAAACCTCTGTTTAAAAGAGAAAACTAAGGCAGAGAAATTCATGTGGACACACCTTACAAAGAGCAGAGAGTATACTAGAATGCATATGGAGACCAAATCCACGCTCTCAGCAATGTCTCAGTACCAGATCTTTCCCAATTTCCCACCAAAAAATTGTCAATGCCATCAACTTAATCTTTTTTTTAACAGTGAAAATAAATTTCTCCCAGCAAACGGACTATAACAGCAAAAACAAATTGCTTTTCAACAACATTTCTCTTCTGTTAGCTTTCTCATTTTAATAGGATACTCCAGATTAAAAAATCTCACTCATCAAGAAAATATGGTTGGAACATCTAATAGTATTAGCTTTTCTCTATTTTAAATTGTGGTGCTGGGGAAGACTCGCAAGAGTCCTTTGGACAGCAAAGAGATCAAACCAGTTAATCCTAAAGGAGGTCAGCTCTAAATATTCATTGAAAGGACTGATGCTGAAGCTGAGGCTCCAATACTTTGGCCACATGAAGCAAAGAGCTGACTCACTGGAAAAGACCCTGATGCTGGAAAAGACTGAAGGCAAAGGAGATGGGAAAAACAGAGGATGAGATTGTTAGATAGCATCACCAACTTAATGGACATGAATCTGAGCAAACTCTGGGAGATAGTGAAGGACAGGGAAGCTATGGCATGCTGCAGTCCATGGGGTGGCAAACAGCTGGACACAGCATAGTGACTGAACAACAACACAGTCCATCGACATATGTAAAATCCTTCAATTTTTCCTCACCTCTGGAAACACCAGGTTTGGATCTGATCATGAGAAGGGTTAAACTCTGATCTTTGAGAAAGCAGACCATTGACACACTGTAAAGAACAAGACCTCACATTAAGGTAATATTAAGAAGCTATGGCATGCTGCAGTCCATGGGGTGGCAAACAGCTGGACACAGCATAGTGACTGAACAACAACACAGTCCATCGACATATGTAAAATCCTTCAATTTTTCCTCACCTCTGGAAACACCAGGTTTGGATCTGATCATGAGAAGGGTTAAACTCTGATCTTTGAGAAAGCAGACCATTGACACACTGTAAAGAACAAGACCTCACATTAAGGTAATATTAATACACTGTGTCAGATATTAGAGTCTTTATGCAAAGATCCTTCACATTGAAAAACTAAGAGGACTTTACTGAATTTATGTGTGAAAGGTGATTTGAGTACTACTGTTGGAAATACCACAATTTGAGGGGGAAAGACTTCTAATTGGTTGCAGAGCAACTGTGTCTAAACTAAAGAAAAACACTCTTAGTAACTCTAGAAACTATCAAATGTTTCCAATTTTGCCAATGGTGAAGGGAGATTTGGTGTCTAAAAGTTTTAACTGGCAAATGCTTGGATTACAAATGAGGTTATTAACCTCTGGCAACCACTGAACTTTTTACAGCTCTGTAGTTTTGATTTTCAAGAATTGCACGTGGTTGGAATCATATAGTACATAGTCCTTTCAGATCAGTCTTTCAATAAGAAATGTACATTTGAGGCTCCTCCTCGTCTTACTGGAAATGACAACCCACTCCAGTATCTTGCCTGGGAAATTCCATGGACAGAGGAACCTGGTGGGCTACAGTCCATGGGGTTGCAAAACGGCATACACAACTGAGCACACATGCAAGCAGGCAGGCGTGTCTTTTATTGCTTAATAGCTTATTTCTTTTCTAGTGCTGAATAACATTCCATTGTCTGGATGCACCACAGTTTGTTTATTCATATACCTATTGAAGGACGTAGTGGTTGTTTCCAAGTTTTGGCAATTATGAATAAAGCTGCTATAAACATTTGTGCATAGGTTTTTGTGTGGGCATAAGTTTTTAACTCATTTGAGCACATACCAAGGGGAGCAATTGCTGAATGTGTGGTAAGAGTATGTCTAGTTTTGGAAGAAACTGTCAAGCTGTCTTCCAAAGGGACTCTACCGTTTTTCATCCCCCCCAGCAATGAATGGGAGTTCCTGCATTTTCATACTCACTGCAGCATTTAGTGTGGTCAGTGTTTTGGATCTTCGCCATTCTAAGTGTGTGTATCTTTTTATTGTTTGAATTTGCCATTCCCTAGTGACTTGGCTACCTGATGTGAAGAGCCAACTCATCAGAAAAGACCCTGATGCTGGGAAAGATTGAAAGCAGGAGGAGAAGGGAATGACAAAGGATGAGATGTTTGGATGGCATCATCAACTCAAAATACATCAGTCTGAACAAGTTCCAGGAGATGCTGAAGGACAGGGAAGCCTGGTGTGCTGCAGTCCATGGCGTCAGTCGGACATGACTGAGTGACTAGACAAGAACAACAATGACATATGATGTTGAGCATCTTTTCAAATGCTTATTTGCCATCTGTATATATTCTTTGGTGATGTGTCTCCTCAGATCTTTTGGGCATTTTTAACTGGCCATTGGTTTTCTTATTTTGAGTTTTAAGAGTTTCTAATATATTTTGAATATGAGCCCTTTATCTGATAAATGTTTTGCAAATGTTATCTCTAGTCTGTGGCTTGTCTTTTCATTCTCTTAAAAGTGTCTTCTGCTGAGCAGGAGATTTTAATTTTAATAAAATTCATACTATTAATTTTTTCTTTCATAGATTCTCCTGTTGGTGTTATATTAAAGGGTCAAAGATGGCTCTTGTGTTTTGGCATAAAATGGCCCAATATTGTTATTTTTTCTCATCAAGTTAGGATCACTAGCTCAAAGCTCACTGGTACCAAACTCAGATTCTTATGAGTCCAGATGCTTTACCTATAATTCAAATCAACATTCTTAGTTACTGAGAGTTTACCTACTTTGCATACTCTGTGAAACTGCATGGCACCCCACTCTAGTACTCTTGCCTGTAAAATCCCATGGACAGAGGAGCCTGGTAGGCTGCAGTCCATGGGGTTGCTAAGAGTCGGACACGACTGAGCAACTTCCCTTTCACTTTTCACTTTCATGCAATGGAGAAGGAAATGGCAACCCACTCCAGAAGCTCAAAGCTCACTGGTACCAAACTCAGATTCTTATGAGTCCAGATGCTTTACCTATAATTCAAATCAACTTTCTTAGTTACTGAGAGTTTACCTACTTTGCATACTCTGTGAAACTGCATGGCACCCCACTCTAGTACTCTTGCCTGTAAAATCCCATGGACAGAGGAGCCTGGTAGGCTGCAGTCCATGGGGTTGCTAAGAGTCGGACACGACTGAGCAACTTCCCTTTCACTTTTCACTTTCATGCAATGGAGAAGGAAATGGCAACCCACTCCAGTGTTCTTGCCTGGAGAATTCCAGGGACAGGGGAGCCCAGTGGGCTACTGTCTATGGGGTCACACAGAGTCAGACACCACTGAAGTGACTTAGCAACAGCAGCAGCAAAGAGCAGTGACCCCACAAGAGACTGATCCAGACTTGCCTGTGAGTGTCCAGGAGTCTCCAGCAGAGGCATGGGTTGGTGGTGGCCTGCTGCAGGGTTGGGGACACTGAATGTAGCGGTACCTGCATGGGACTTTTTGAGGAAAGTCGCCATTATCTTCATTACCTCCAGGATAGTTTGGCCCCAGGTAAACAGCAGGGAGGGAGCACAGCTCCACCCATCAACAGAAAATTGGATTAAAGATTTACTGAGCCTGGCCCTGTCCATCAGAACAAGACCCAGTTCCCCCTCAGTCAGTCTCTCCCATTGGGAAGCTTCCATAAGCCTCTTATCCTTCTCCAGACGACCATTATATCTACTACTGTAGCAAGAATCCCTTAGAAGAAAATGGAGTAGCTATTATAGTCAACAAAAGAGTCCAAAATGCAGTACTTGTGCACAATCTTAAAAATGACAGAATGATCTCTGTTCATTTCCAAGGCAAACCATTCAATATCATGGTAATCCAAGGCTATGCCCTGACAAGTAATGCTGAAACAGCTGAAGTTGAATGGTTCTATGAAAACCTACAAGACCTTCTAGAACTAACAACCAAAAAAGTTGTCCTTTTCATTATAGGGTACTGGAATGCAAAAGTAGGAAGTCAAGAAACACCTGGAGTAACATGCAAGTTTGGCCTTGGAGTACAGAATGAAACAGAGCAAAAGCTAATAGAGTTCTGCCAAGAGAATGCACTGATCATAGCAAACACCCTTTTCCAACTACACATGGACATCACCAGATGGTCAGCACTGAAATCAGATTGATTATATTCTTTTAGCCAAAGATGGAGAAGCTTTATACAGTCAGCCAAAACAAGACCGGGAGCTGACCCTGATGCTGGGAATGATTGAAGGTAGGCAGAGAAGGGGACAACAGAGGATGAGATGGTTGGATGGCACCACCGACTCAATGGACATGAGTTTGAGTAAACTCTGGGAGTTGGTGATGGACAGAGAGGCCTGGCATGTTGCAGTCCATGGGGTCACAAAGAGTCGGACATGACTGAGTGACTGAACTGAACCTTAAATATTTGTTTAGTTATTTGGCTGAGCCAGATCTTAGTTGTGGCATGCAAGATCATTAGTTGCAGCATGTGGAATCTACTTCCCTGACTAGGGATAGAATTCAGGTCCTCTGCATTAGAAGTGTGGAGTCTGGGCAACTGGCTCACTAAGGAAGTCCCATATGGTAACCTTAAAAAAGAACACCCTTGTAGCCATAAAAGATTAGACACTGCTACTTCACTTCAGAGCTCTCTGACCCAGAGACCACTAACCTTGCTGCTGACCAACATTGCCCAGACTCACAGCCCTTTTTAGGACATCCCTTTCCTCCCCAGGAGAACCCTCTCCCCTATTCCCTTTCTGGATGATGGCCTTGTGCCACTGAAAAGTCCCTTCTTGGGAAAGACTTCCTCTCTCCTGAAACCCTACCAATAAGTTGGTCATGTGTTACTGCTTTTCAGAGCCATGTCTCTTCCTTTATCAACCCCAAATCCTGAAATTGGCTTCCCAAGTGGCACTACTGGTAAAGGACCCACTGCCAACGCAGGAGACGTAAGAGATGTGGGTTTAATCCCTGGCTCAGGAAGATCCCTTGGAGGAGAATATGGCAGCCACTCCAGTATTCTTGCCTGGAGAATTCCATGGAGAGAGGAGAGTGGTGGGCTACAATCCATAGGATTGCAAAGAATCAGACATGACTGATCGACTAACACACACACTTCTTATCCTAAAACTCATTGCCAAACACAAAGTTACCTAGATTGTCTCCTACGTTATCTTCTAGAAGTTTATAAGTTTGCATTTTACATTTAAGTATATGATCTACTTCAAGTTAACCCTTGTAAAACTTGTAGGTAGGCTCTGGGTGTAGACTAATTTTTTGTATGCCGATGTCCAGTTGTTCTAGCACTATTTGTTAAAAAAGACCACCCTTTCTGCATGAAATTGTGTTTACATCCTTGTCAAATATCAGTTGATGGTGTGGATGCTTTTTCTGGGCTTATCTTCTGTTGCATTTTCACAAATACCATACTGCCTTGGTTATTGTTGGGCTTCCCAGTGGCTCAGTGGTAAAGATTCTACCTGCCAATGCAGGAGATGAAAGAGACTCAGATTCAATCCCTGAGTTGGAAAGATCCCCTGGAGAAGAAGTGGCCACTCACACCAGTATCTTGCCTTGGAAATCCCAGGGACAGAGAAACCTGGCAGGAGTTGAAAGAGAATTGGACACAACTGAGTGCACACGAGCCTGAGCTTGGTCATGGTAGCTTTATAGTAAGTCTTGAAGTCCAGTAGTGTCAATGCTGTGGCTTTGCTCTTTAGGGTTTTGTTGTTTCTTCTGGGTCTCTTGTCTCTCCATATAAACTTTGCAATCAGTTTTGTCAATATCCACAAAATAACTTTTGGAGATTGAAGTACACTTCTATGAGTATCTCTCATTACATTGTTTACCAACAAATCACTCTAGTTAGATCTAATAGTTTTCCAGTTAATTTTCAGGTTTTCCTCTTTCCTTTCTAATAGTAATATCTCTTTATTTTCCCCCAAATTTCTTAGTGGCTAGCTCTCCTGAAACAATATTAATTAACAATTGCATTTGTAGTCATCCTTGCTTTATTTTTCTATTTGATAATAATGTGTTGATTGTTTTACCTTTAAGTTTGACTTGACTGTTGCTTTTATACAGATTTTTAAAATCCTACTTTGTAGGTAAGTCTTTCAAAGCTATTTCTTGACCTCGTCTAATTGATGTTGCCTTTTATCAAGTCCTGCTTCTGCATCCCTCAAAAAGAGTGATTTATTTACCTTGTCATGTTAATACAATCATATATGTCAACTTATTTCTCAATTGTGAACTCCCCTTGAATTCCTGATTTAATCCTTTCTTGAATTTACCTGGGGAATTATTATTTTATTATATCCAAGACTTAACTTGCTAATGTTTTAATATTTTTACACTTGGTTTCATGAGTAAAATTAGAT